>CAMOHE010053173.1:56442-79713 GCA_946598075.1 Artocarpus hirsutus | reverse complement strand
TTTGAAATTTTTAGTATCCCGCCTAAATTTAACCTTCGTGAAAGATTAAATTTTGACAACTACTAAAAATTTCAAACATGTAGAACATTTTACGACGGTTTTTACTAAAAACTGTCGTTGAAGCAACGGGGCCTTTCACAACGGTTTTTACTAAAAACCGTCATGAAAGGCTTTCCACGACGGTTTTTACAAAAACCGTCATGGAAGGCCTTCCACCTTCCACGATGGTTTTTAGTAAAAACCGTTGTAAAAGGCCTTCCACGACGGTTTTTACTAAAAATTGTCGTGGAAGGCCCCCACCCAAATTTAACCTTTGTGAAAGATTAAATTTTGACGACTACTAAAAATTTCAAACATATACAACATTTCACGATGGTTTTTACTAAAAACTGTAGTGGAAGCCTCGAGGCCTTCCACGACGGTTTTTAGTAAAAACTGTCATGAAAGGCCTTCCACGACGATATTTACAAAAACCGTTGTCGAAGGCCTTGCACCTTTCACGACGGTTTTCATAAAAACCTGAAAACCGTCGTGGAAGACCTTCCACGATAGTTTTTACTAAAACCCATAGTGGAAGGCCCCGTGGTTTAAAAATTTTAGTTTCCCACGCAAATTTAACCATCGTGAAAGATTAAATTTTGACGGGCTACTAAAAATTTCAAATATACAAAACCTTCTACGACAGTTTTTATAAAAACCGTCGTGAAAGGTTAAATTAGATGGTATACTAAAAATTTCAAATATCCAAACCTTCTAAGATGGTTTTTATAAAAATCATCGTGAAAGATTAAAATTTTATTCATGTCGAACTTAAAGGTTAAATTTAAAAATTTCAAACATGCATACCTTCAACGACGGTTTTTATAAAAACCGTCGTGGTAGCTCCCGCCAATACCACGACGGTTTTCGTCTTCGCGGGCGTAACTCGTCGCGTTTTTTTTTTCCTTATCACGACTGCTTTTGAGAAACGGTCGTTAAATAAAGGACGTATAATCTCAAATTTGTTGTAGTGGAACTCGAATAGAGATGACAATTTTTCTAGAAAATTTTTGGAAAATCTTCCGAACATAGATCCTCTGTCAGAATTCCCTATCCATTTTCCTGTCCAACAAATGGTATGATGGCATGTTACGCCTTGTGGGAGACCACAAATAAAACACTTCTCTGCATTTTGGGCAAAATGGCATATGAATGCACTAGAGGACAGAAACTCCACTTGCCTGATGCTATGTGGACATATCATAGCACGTCTTACTCTGCGATGGGATTCTCACCTTACTCACTGTTTTACGGCTTTGAAGCCATGTCTCAGCGGAGCTTAAAGTTCCCTCTATTAGTGTGTCCAGTGTCAAAGACATCAGATAGAGGGCCAAATCTTGCGAGGCCCTACAAGTCCTTGATCTTGAAATGTTGGACAAGAAAAGAGATTCTATGCCAAGGAGAGCCAATGAAATCTGTCAAAGGATTAAGCAAGCTAACGACAGGACGGTGCTCCGACATACATTCTTCCCTACTTAAGGCTGCTGACTATATATGAAGACAAATCTCTAGACTGTCTAAGTTTTCTACATCATGGGACGCACCTGACATTGTCAAAAAGGCTTACAAAAGCAAATACTACGAGTTGGTCAATCCTTCTAGAGATGGAACTATCAAAGTCATAATAGCAAGTGGCTTAAACGTTACTATGCCTAGAGAACACATAACCATGTTTTGAAGACTCTCGCTAAAAGAGTTATTCACTAGCGACAGATTGCGTGATCCCTCTATCAGTCGACTGTTTTGACCGCTTTGGAGGAACACCCCTCTAGAGACAGACTGCTTCGAGGACTTGTTCTGAGACGCTCAACCTTGTTAGGTCAAGATTTAATTCACCTCCAAAAAAGATCACTTGTACGAAAATTTCTCTTGGTCTTCACTCTTTTTAAAATTTTATTTCATTTGTAAACTAATGAAGAATTATATGAATTCTTAGAACACACACACGCATACATATATATATGAAGTATTCTAAGGCATTGTGAAAAATAATTTTGCTGTGTTTATTTCCATTTCTTTCTACAAAGAAAAAGTGACGGAGATACAAATATATCTGCTCTCGTATACACATAATTTGCATCATTACAACATTCGCTTCTTTCATAAAAATAAAATATTTTTTACATATAACTACTTGTCACTCCATCTTTTGAACCAAGAAATGGAAATAAACAAACTTCTTTAACAAAGCATGCCTTGAAAACATTTACATACATATATATATATATATATATATATATATATACGCGTTCCAAGTTTTCAATATGCCATATTTTCTACAAAAGTCCAGAAATGAAGAGCATGAGAAATATAGCAACAAAAGTACAGCGCATGCAAAATACAAAATAGAAGTTGTCCGATCAGAGGAAGGCTATTCCATTTGGAGCAACAAAAGCAAAGGTACGTTGAGGAAGATATTCCTATGGTTACATCATACATAAAAGAGGGGGTCATTGAAGAAGTTCGAAAAGGATGCTACTGTCCTTGAAGCATTGCACCCTTTCGGTGCAAGATTTCTCCCTCGAAGAAGCTAAACGGCCTGCAATCTACCTCTCTATCTCAGCCAATTCCTTTTGGAGTTCCACAACCCTCTCCTTTAAGGCATCAACCTCTGATTCAACTGAGTCTTGCAAAAACCGCTTTAGCAACCTTTGAGATAAATGGAGTGATAAAATTGATTTTGAACCCATAGTGGACAAATCTCGATGTGCGTCCTGCCATGCCAATATCACGTCCGTAGTCACCTCTTCGAATGGAACCCACTCCATGTGAAGAAGAACGAGGCCTAAATGCATAAACAAGATCGGCTTTAAGAACGGAGATATCCCTCTGCTAGGTAAGATATCTAGACAGCTAGCAAAAAGGCGAGTCAATATGGGAGCTGTCTCCATCAAAACCATCGCTTCCTCAAAGGAGACTTTTTCACCATTTTTCTCCACAATCACTTTGATTTAGTGCGGCATAGAACCCCCGACTCGAAGTCCAAAATGAACACCGAAAGTCATGTTGTAAAAGAATTGCTCGAAGTTGAGCCCTCAATCCTCCCACTCTGCTCATTGGTCGCTCTAAGAATGAAGGTGCCTTGTAGATATAGTTTAAGAATTATGTTAAGACAAAAATATAATTTAAGAAAAATACTGTACAATAAAATCAAAAATTATACAGCATTAGAATAATACATTGTAAGGAAGTACATTGTAAAAGTTATGCCATATGAAAATTACACTGTAAAAGTAATGCAGTGTAGGAATTGGACTGTTTAAGGTTAAACAATACAAAAATTGGACTGTTTAAGTTAATGCAGTATAAGAATAATATTGTTTGGGGAATAAAGATGAATAAGGAATGCTGTAGCGGTATAGAGAATATACCAACAGTATAAGAAAAATACTGTTAGTATAAATTTAGACTGTACAAAGTTAGAAAATATTGGAATTTCATTATATGATGGATGGAAATAAGTATGGGAGGTTATGGGACCTCACGAACTATATGGAAAAGAATACCAGCAGTATAGGAACAATCTTGTTAGTATAAACTTGGACGACATAAAAAATTTGGTGGATACTCAATGGATTTTGATTGGGCCACCACATCATGCAATGTAGCCTAATCACCTAAAGCTACCCAAGGGAACCCACTTGATTACCATGAGTCAAATAGTGACTCACCACTTTTTTTATTAAAAAAAAGAGAAAAAGAAAAAGGAAAATTTGTATTAATCCATGATATAAGAGATCAAATGTGATCACCACGGTGGAACAAAAAAAAAAGAAGAGAAGAACGAGAAAAGGAAGAAAGAAAGAAAGGAAAGAAAATAAAAGAAAGAAAGAGAAAAAGGAAAAAAAAAAAAAAGAAGAAGAAAATGCTCCATATTCACCCAAGAAAAACCGTCCCCTCCATGATCACTTTCTCCCTCAACTTTTGGTGAAATTCAAGCCTCCAAATCAAACTTAAGGCAAGCCCTAATGTTTTAGTGCAAAGTTTTCCAACTTTGGAGGTAAATTTCTAAACTTTTTCTAAGGGTTTTAGTGATTTTATTCAGAGTTGTGGATGGGTTTTTGATAGAATTTTGTCATGGCTTATGACAAAGGAATCTAAGCAAGTTTAATTGCATAAGTGGAGGATCAAAAAGATTGACAAAGTTTAGGTAAATTCTAAACTTTATACTTGAAAAGTTTATGTTTTTTTATGTATACAAAGTGTTTGATGAAATGTTTAAGCTATAGCGTGTAATATGGACATTATGGCATGGTTATTTTATGTTATATGTTGATGGTAAGGATGATAGAAAGAAGAAAGGAAGGGTTTTGGTGAAATTCCAAAATGGACTAAATTGTAAAGAAAAGTGTATTCTTGGCATATTTGAAATTCAGTCAAAAAGTCCCCCTAAATGTTGAAATTTCAAGAAATTTAAAACACAAAAGTTGTAGAACTCATCGAAATTGTTAGAAGAGCATGGATAGTTTACCAAAATTCTGCTCGGTTTAGGAGTTATGAATTTTACGAAATTTTGGGCATAAAATTTTGTAAAATGAAAACATTATGAAAAGTTTAGAATTCAACCAAGGAGCTTTTGTAAGTTTTTTTCCTTGCAAAAAATTGAATGTTATGGTATAAATTGGTCGCTTTTGATTCTGGGGGCAAAAGTGTAAATAGTTTTGTAATTCGGGCCAAAACCATAAAATCGTATGAAAATTGGGTTTTTCACCAAGAAATATAGAATTCTTACACTGCTATAGGCAGTGAGTAATTAAGGATGCTAAGTTTTAAAGGATTCAAAATTTTGTCAAAGAAAAGAATAAAAGAAAAACATTAAGAGCAAAAATGTAAAGATTTTCACATTACGGGTCAAAACTATAAAGTTTTGACAAAATGGATTTTATTGAAAGGAAAACTGTTGTTTTTGTTTTCCTTGATGTTATGAGACATAACGAAATGAAAGTTATGTTTTAATGGGTTTCAAAAGTTTTTAGAGACCCAACAAGGGTAAAACGATCATTTTACGATAATGGTCAAAACGGACCCAAGATGCCTGACAGTGGAAAACACCCATAGTGGGAATTTTTCCATAACATGTAGGTAATAGAATAGTAAAGTTAAGCAATGACTTTTAAAATTATGAAATGGACGAAAAACCTGTTAAGGGTAAAATCGTCATTTTTAAGGAAGTGACTAGAACGGAGTCAAACACTCCAATTTAGCATAGCGTTCTTAGACAAAAAATGTTTTGTAATACGTTAGGTAATGAAACCGTCATATGAGACGAGAGATTTAATAAGGGATGTTTGAGTAAACGAAAGGTAACCTGATGGGTTACAAATTTAAGTAAAGAAAAAGGTAAACTGATGGGTTACAGAGCCAAGTAAAAAGAGTGATAATGTAACACCCACCAATTTTTGTGTAATGGATTATGTCATTTTAGTAACGACATTAAGCAATCATTTTATGATATGTGTTATAATATATGGTGCTAACCATTTTATTTAAGCTTTATGACAGGTGATAGTCACGTGGAATTAATGTGCTCAAGTGTTCATGTTATTAATGTTATATGTTTAATCATAATTTTGTGATAATTTAATGTTTTGATGAATTTTGGTATGCTAGGGCAGATCGGCAGGCCGGACCATTTAGTTCGGCAAGCCAAAATGACCTCTTGGAATGGCAGGCCGATGGTATATAATCGGCAGTCCGGATCTCACGCATTCGGCAGGCCGACGTGGGACATCGGTAGGCCGAAGACTGCTGACGAGCAATCAGCAAAAATCATCCAAAATTTACAATTGGGATGATTGGATAATTTGATGATGATTTTTGATTGATTGACTTATTTATGAATAAATTTCCTCATTTTAGGAAATTAATGTTTGACTTTGAATTGATTGAATGTAATTGATAAGGTTTCTCATTTTATAAAGGCAAAATATGGTAATTGTGACAAAATTGTTGACATTCCCTTGATCCTCTCTATTTTTCCCATGAATTTTGCCTTGATTTTAATCAGAAAATTCTGATTAATATGGCGAATATCAATTTTCTTTTTTCACGTAAACGAATTTTTTTATCACACTTTTTCTTTCTCTCTCTCTCTCTCACTCTCACGTATTCCCTCTCTCTCTCTCTCATTTTTTTTCTCTCTTCATCACGTGTTCTTCTTCCTCCCTGTTTTGAAAATTCCTTGTTATTATTGAGAAAAATATTCCAACTTTGTGAGAGTAAATTCGAAGGAAGCTTGAAAGGGATTGTTTTAAGGCAAGAACTCATTTTTCGGTATTCCTGAAATTTTGTTACCTAATAATCCGACCCTCATATCTTTGTCCACAAATTTTGTTTTGCTCTGAATTTTAATATGTTAATCATGTATGTGTTATGTGTTAACCCTTAAAATTTCACAACAATTGGATTTTTCTACGCTGAGATATGAATTTTTTCTCTCTGCCCCTCACTGTTGATTAATGCTGAACGGTAACGTTGTATTATCTCTATGTTCTGACCCTTATATCTTTGCCTAAAAATTTCCATTTGCTCTGAAATTTTAATATGATTTTCAAGAATAAGCTATGTGATGTTGCTCCAAATTTCGTGCCATTTCGTGTTATGTAGGCTGAGATATTAATTGTTCACGCTCTACACCTCATAAAAAAATATTGCTGATTGTCTGTGATGCATAAAAATATAGGTTTTATTCATAATGCAAATAAATGTTATTTTACAGAAATTTGGCAAATACGTTCATGTAGATGTTAAATTTTGGACTGAAAATTTTGGTAATAATATGATGAATATTTCATATATTATTGAATTTTCATTAAGACAAGGTTTTTAGGACTGTTTTATCCATGAAATTGAGGGATTGTTATTGGATGAAGTTTTGAATGACTTAATGATTTTTATTTGGTGATGTGAAATTTTGGTTCTGTAATTATATGTTAATAACTTGTAATATGAATTTTGGGGTCATAGAAATTTTATTTAATTTATTGGAATATGAAAAATGTATGAAACTCACTGCCTGACACAATGAAAATTATTATTGCCTCTGTCTTTTAATGCATGTATTGGATTATATAGAATTTATTTAAAGCTGGTTTTTGGCTATGTTATAATCCTTGGTGTCTACTATTTGTGATAATTTTTGTAGATTTTTCTATGGCATGAAAATATGATAAATAGACCTGAGTTAAGGATTGCTCACTGTGTTATTGTTGCTGGCAGATTTTGGTATATAAGTTGTATGACTTGTTTGAGACTTTAAATGGAATTTTTATTACCAAAGAAAAATCATGGTACTGTGTTTATAGGTTAACTTTGTTCTTGCAAAATTTGGTGCTCAAATTGTATGTGAAAGTAAAGTTATTAAGTTATGAATTCATGAAGGTCAGAAATGTAATAGTGTTGATAGTTTTATTTAAATGTTTTAAAGTTAATGAAATATGTTGTAAATGTATGTTTTAAGAAATAAATGTGTATGTGATGTTATATGTAATGGATGTTAAGTTGTGGTATTAATTCATTGAAAATAAATGTTAATTGTCATTTTATGAATGTATGACATGAACACAATGAGAAGTAAGCACATCGAGACCGCGGCGTCGTCACCTACGAGTTAAGGTTAAGTTAGCTTATTGAAGTAAGTACATTCTCACCTGTAACATGATGAACTTTTGAAAAGTATGTGTTTATGAAAAGTATGCATTTATGAAAAGTTTGAAATCTATGTTCATGATGGTTTTATGATGATTTCTCATGATGATTTTACATGAAGTATTATTATGAAGTTTTTAAGGTATGAAAGTTTATGCATGTTTTGATGATAATGTTTTTCAAAGCATGAAAGTATAAATATGTATATATGTATCACCTAAATAAGTGTTGCACACCCCAATGTTAAGTTAAGTTATGATATGATGAAATGTTAAGATGTCATGTTTGGTTTGGGATTAGCTACCCCTCTCCTCTCATGATGGCGAGCCTATGATGAAGATGCTATGGTACAACACTTGGGCCCTTAAGATAAAATGAATAAAGTTTTAATATGGTCAATGTAATGAAAGATATGTTCCTATGAAAATGTGCCTAGTGCACTATTATGATGATGATGGTGATGAGGATGATGTGCATAAAATGTTTTAAATTATGAGATATAAATGTACTTACTAAGCGTTTGCTTATTTAAGTTTTACATCATGTTGCAGATAAAGGTAAGAGAGCTATGGATTAGGTGGAGGATACTGACGGGCATATGAGTTAAGGATGATGAATTGCAAATAGAAGACGCCAAGAAAAGAAGTTTTAAAACTTTGGAACTATGTTTATTTTTATGTTTTTATTTCTAAGTATGTTTATTGTTTCCGCACCTTGAAGTTTTTGGAACTTGTTAAAAAATATATTAATTTCTAATTTTTAAGAGTTTGGCCTACCGACCATTATTGGTCGGACTGCCGATGCATGTATCGGCCTGCCAATTACCCTGTATCGGCCTGCCGATCTTATCAAATTTTAAAACCCATTTTGCAAAGCCTTGGGCGGCCTACCGATGGTTGAATATTGGCCCGTCAATCGAGTCTGGCCTACCGAAGTATGTATGCAAAATTTTAGTAATGTTTTTTTTTAAAAAAAATAAATTAAATTAATTCAAATTACAATTGTTTTGGCATACTGTTTAAAAAATGAACAAGTAAATTATTATTATAAAAATAGATTAAGTTATCGTAAAATGATTAAGTTATTAAAAAAAATGTATGGATCTTGGGTATGTTTTCAAATTATCTTATAAAATAGTTTATCCTAGAATAAAAGTATGTAATGAATGAATAAATGAATGTAACAACATCTGTGACGTCCATAAAGGGGGGCGTTATAGGCTTTGGTATCAGAGCGGTTTCTGTTTTCAATTCATATCACCACACGTCAGTCCAAGTCCTCCAAGTAAGTATGTTTTAAAGTTTAATGATAAGATGCAAGTTAGATGATAAGGATAAGGTCTAGATGTTTAATGATTAATGCTTTAGTAGTGAAAACCTATCTCATGAAGTAGAAGATTGTTCCTAAAATTCATACCCCTTTAGGAAATCAATTATGGATGGCTACAGAAGAATGCAAACCCGTACCTAGACCAACGAAAGGATGATGACAATAATTGATGAGCTACAAAAATAGCTAGAGGAACAAAGAAGAGAGATTTGCTGAATTAAGGGCCAACGGTCGCAACAACGAACGATAAGGCAATGATACGCCTCCTCCTCCTCCCCAGCTACAAGTCAATGAAGTCATGGCTCCTGCTACTGAGCCGAGAGCAGTCTATCAGGAATCTTTGCTAATCAGGTGGAAGAAGGTCAAGCCAGCGGATTTCGAAGGTTCCAAGGATCCACTTGTTGCTCAAGGATGGCTAAAGACAATAGAGGCCACACTAAGACTCATGGGCTTCACGGATAACGAGAAGGTTCTTTGTGCATCATACTGCCTTACCATGGAGGCCAGGATTTGGTGGGATGGCATCTAACAGAGCAGGAATGTTGAAGAAATGTTATGGGCTAACTTCGTTCATGAGTTCAATACGAAATTCTTCCACATGAACATTACCAGGAAACATTATGACGAGTTTAAGAATCTACGACAGGGAGACATGTCAGTAACAGATGTGGTAGCCAAGTTTGATCAGCTAGCTCGCCTTTGCCCAGAGATGGTTAGCGACGAAAACGAAAGGGTCCGAAGGTTGATCAGAGTCCTTAGGCCGGAGATTGCTACAATTGTTTATGGGGCCAGTCCACCCAGAAGCCAAGAACAAGTTATCTTGAGAGCGCAACGAGCTGAATTCCACTTGTTGAAGTTAAGAAGGAGCCAGCCTCAGCCAGGTCATCCGGCAAATTATGCAAGCACCCAGAACCGCCCTCCACACCGGAACAACAACAGCAACAACAGCCAGCACTGGAGGAACAACAAGAGGAAGGGCTACCCTCAAAACCAACAGGGCCAAGGTAACAAGAGGTTTAATGGTGGCCAGTCCAACAATAACAATAGGCAGTTTCAATCATGTGCCAAATGTGGGAGAAATCATCTTAGAGAATGTCGTCAGGGATCTAATCGATGTTTTATCTATGGACAAGAAGGTCACTTTGCCAAGAACTGCCCCAGACAGATGAATGCCCAAGTTCAAGCCCCACAGAGAGCTCCTCCAGGCCAACTTCACCAAATGCAAGCCTCCCTTGAGGGGCCACTAATTAGTTAAGGAAGACTTGAAGCCCCACCTACGAATGCCCTCATCTATGCCATGACGAAAGAACAGATGGCTGCTGAAGCTTCAAACGTGGTCACAGGTTAGATAACAAGCTTATGTAATAATGCATATGTTCTCTTTGATATGGGTGCTACATATTCTTTTGTATCTTCATATTTTGCTTAGAAGTTAGGGGTTCACTTAGAGCCTATGAGATAGGGATTCACTACGACACTACCCTCCGGGGAAGTGATGATATCTACGCACTGTTTACATACCGTACCCTTACGGATTATTGAAAGGGAACTTTTCGTCGACCTCATAGTGATCGACATGTGCGATTATGATATGATTCTTGGAATGGATGAGCAAGTATAATGCTTCCATTGAATGTCGAAAATGAAAAGTGATCTTCCTACCAGAAGGTGAACAGAAGTTTGTGTATGTTGGCAAGTCCAGGAAGAAACCTAGTATGTTTTTGTCAGCTATGAAAGCAAGGAAGTTATTAGCTAGCGGCTGCATAGGTTACTTGGCGAATATCGTAGATAAAAGCTATGAAGAAAAAACAAGGATAGAAGATGTGGAAGTAGTACATGAATTTCCATATGTGTTTCTAGATGATTTGTCAAGCCTACCTCTTGATAGAGAAATCGAATTCGAAATTGAACTTATTCTAGGCAGCGACCCGATTTCGAAGGCACCGTACAGAATGGCTCTAGTAGAATTAAAGGAGCTTCATGTGCAACTAAAAGAACTTCTTGACAAAGGTTTCATCAGGCCGAGTCACTCACCATGGGGAGCTCCAGTCTTGTTTATGAAGAAGAAGGATGGCACTATGAGACTCTGCATTGACTATAGAGAGCTGAATAAGGTAACAATCAAGAACAAGTATCAGTTGCCTTGAATCGATGATTTGTTTCATTAGCTTAAGGGTGCATCTGTGTTCTCAAAAATTGATCTGCAGTCGGGATATCATTAGCTAAAGATTAAAGAAGGGAACATACCAAAGACTGCCTTCAGATAGAGGTATGGTCACTATGAATTTGTGGTTATGCCTTTTGGTCTAACGAATGTGCCTGCATCCTTTATGGACTTGATGAATCGGGTATTCAAGGATTTCCTCGATAAATTTGTTGTTGTGTTTATCGATGATATTCTTATTTATTCGAAGAGTCAAGAAGAACATGTGGAGCATCTAAGAATTGTGTTGGAGACATTAAGGAGACACAAGCTATATGCAAAATTCTCCAAGTGCGAATTCTGTCTTGATAGAGTGTCCTTCTTTGGCCATGTAATATCAAAGGAAATGATTATGGTTGATCCCGCTAAGGTAGAGACTGTTCTCAACTGGAAACAACTAACGAATGCAAGTAAGATTAGAAGCTTCTTGGGCCTAGCTGGTTATTACCAGAGATTTATGGAAGACTTTTCTAAGATTGTAGCGCCACACACGAATCTAACTCGTAAGGGAAAGAAGTATGAATGGACAGAAGTATGCGAGAAAAGTTTCCAAGAATTGAAAAAAAGGCTAACAACAGCTCCAGTATTGGCCATTCTGGAAGGAAACGAAGGATTTGTGATTTACAGTGATGCATCTAAGATGGGCCTCAGTGCTGTTCTATTGCAGAATGATCGGGTGATTGCCAATGCATCAAGACAATTAAAAGATTACGAGAAGAACTATCCTACTCATGACCTCGAATTGGCAGCAGTCGTTTTCAAGCTGAAAATATGGAGACATTATTTATATGAGGCCCAATGCAAGATCTTCACTGATCATCAAAGCCTAAAGTATTTCTTTACTCAGAAGGATCTGAACATGAGACAGCAGAGATGGCTAGAGTTGGTGAAGGATTATGATTATGAAATCCTATATCACCCTAGAAAGGCAAATTAAGTGGCTGATGCTTTAAGCAGGAAGTCAGCGGCTATGCTAATGTCAATGCAAACAATGTCTCAGCCTTTGAGAAAGAAAATTCAAGACTTTGGTTTGAAACTTGTCATAGGCCAGCTATCAGCACTTACTCTTACTCTAACGCTACACAATGAGATTCGATGTAAGCAAGATGAAGATGTAAGCCTCACAAGGATTAAATAGGAATAAAAGGAAGGGAAATGTGAAGAGTTTCGAATTGCAGATGATAGAACTCTGTACCTCAAAGACCGCTTATGTTTTTCCAATGTTGATGGCCTAAGGGAAAGAATCTTGGCAGAAATGCATGACATTCCTTACTCAATTCTTCCAGCTACAACAAAGATATATAATGATCTAAGGGATAACTTCTGGTGTTTTGGAATAAAACGTGATGTTGCTATGTATGTAAAGAAATGTTTGACATGCCAGCAAGTAAAGTTAAACACCAGAGACCTGGCAATGATTTACAGTATTCAAATACCGGAATGGAAATGGGAGGATATCGTAATGGATTTCATTACCAAATTGCCTAGGACTATGAACGGTTATGATGTTATTTGGGTCGTTGTGGATCGACTGATGAAGACGGCGCATTTCATTCCTATCAAGATCGCTTACTCTATGGAACGGTTAGCGGAACTCTATGTCGAGGAGATTGTACGACTGCATGGAATTCCTAAGTCTATCATCTCAGACCGTGATGGCATGTTCACATCCAAGTTTTGAAAAAGTGTTCAGACTGCAATGGGGACCAAGTTACACTTCAGTATTGCTTTTTATCCTCAGATAGATGGCCAGATGGAGAGGACGAACTTGATTTTAGAGGATATGCTTTGGGCTTGTACTCTTGACTTCAAGACCAGCTGGTGTAAAGTGTTACCATTAGCAGAGTTCTCTTACAACAATAGCTACCAGGCGACAATTGGAATGGCACCTTATGAGGCCCTATGGCGTTCGGCCCAGGCGTACTCCCTCAAGCCTCCATAAGACCCACCTTGCGGGGCCCTCGGACTTATGGCTCTTATTGGTAGACCATCCCCGTGCCGCCCACTCATCCGTACTGTCCCCTTTGGGGCCCTCTGGCCCCTCAGGGTTTTCTTTCGTGTTCCTCGGGTTCGAACCTCAAACCTCCCTTAAGAGGTTCTTATTTCCTTCTCGAGTACCAATTGTGCTACTAGCTCAATTGGTACTCGAGAAGAAAATAAGAACCTCTTAAAGGGGGTTTGAGGTTCTAACCTGAGGGACGCGAAAGAAAGCCCTGAGGGACCAAAGGGTCCCAGAGGGGACAGTACGGATGAGTGGGCGGCACGGGGATGGTCTATCAATAAGAGCCACAAGTTTGAGGGCCCCGCAAGGTGGGTCCTATGGAGGCTTGAGGGAGTACGCCCGGGCCGGACGCCACAAAATGAGTGTCTTTTCGTTTCCTCTTTGAAAAACACACTGACATAGTGATGTGATGGTTATTAGTGTAAATTATTACACTATTTCAAAAGAAAAGAAAAAGAAACCTATCTATTTACATATTTGAGAAAAGGCTTCCTCTTTTAAAAATAATATTAATAATAATAATAATAATAATAATAATAATAATAATAATAATAATAGTAATACATATACTAACATTTATCTGCAAAGAGATGTGATTATATTCTAATGGGTAGTTATTTTTTGAAATCTATTTTGAGATATTAGAGCATGTGTCAAGCTTTCAAATTTTCTTTAGAATATATGTGTCTGTGTGTGTGTGCATAATAGAAAGATAGCGAGTACGTAATGTTTGAATCTCTTTATTTTTGGCGCAAACACCCACTACTGTAGTGACGGAGGTGCAAGTTCCCTTTGAAGCTGCCCATCTGCAGAAGTTTTGAAGAACCAAAACGACCAGCAACTTTGTCTCAACATCACTTTGGGGAGCCCTGATGACCTCCAAAGGCATCAACTAACGTATTTTCTCTTGGATCCTATGCATCTGAGGAAGTGTTGTTCATTTTGTTTCAAAAGATTTGAAAAGCATAGGACAAGCCGATGGTTTTACGGAAACAAAGAGTAGACCATCACTAGGCATTCCTAAGTGATGCATACAACCTGAGTTACTATGATTGGTCACATAGACTATCTCGCTTCGTTGCATAAGCCTTGTAACCAAGGAGGCTAATGTTGATGGCCTGTTTTGTACCAGGCTCCTCCAACGGCCCTAGCCCAACATCTTTGTCTTACAGTATCAATAGGCTCTTGCTTGTGGACCCATGCCATAGTTGAGGAACTATCATGAGTCGTAGTTTGGTAGGCTATGAGTAGTCGAATGGGCTAATTTTTCTTGTTTTGATTCGATTTCGAGTCTCACTTAGGGGGATTTCTAAGTTAATTGAACTAATATTAATGGATGATGGAGGAAAAATAATCCAAAAGCCTTCCCTTTTTCCCTTTGAACTAGCAAAAAAAAAAAAACTCTATTTTTACCTCAGCACAACCTAAGGAATCAAAGCCTAAGTCTAGAAATCATTTTCGTAGCAACAATGCTAAGAAAAACCCAGCAATGAAGCATTGAACATACCATTAGAAAGCCTAACACACCTCCGAAGGGGTGCCCTTGTCAACGTTAAGATAATTTTCACCCAAGATGAAACTCCACCGTCAGAGGCTCTATGCGTGCCTCCATCACCAATTCCTTACCAAAATTTTGAAGAAATTCTAACAACGCTCCAAAATTTTTAGAGTTGACAAAAATAGGGAGACTGGCACCAAAGGGGGCAGCATGCTTTTCAACCCTGCAGAAATAGTTGGTTAGACTTAGTCACACTATCTAGGAGTATCAAGCATAGAAGAGCCCTAGAGGAACCATAAATATATACTACTTTTGGCCAACCCAAAAATCAACCTCTGGAAGCACCTAATGTTGCTTGCTGTAGAGGAAAATGGAGCCAGCATGCATGTCGGAGCACTTGAAGACCAGCTCCAGAACAAGTTAGCCACCTTCACTATATATGTCTTTCTTCTCTTTCTTTCAACACAACATCACTAGAGGGACTTAAGCCTATCTCTTCATATCATTTCCATTCCCCATATCTTCAAAAATCATCTTCTTCTCCTAAGTTTGCATTTTTCAAACGGAAGATTTTCCAAAAATTTTTTGGAAAACTTGTCATCCCCTTTCGAGTTCCTTTATTATTACCCATTCTGCCTTCTTCAAACCTTACAAGATCATTGACAAAAACACTTAGAAGCCTTGTCAGAGCTCATCGCTTACCCTACAAAGTTTCTAGAATTCAAGCCTCGCCTTTGATAGAACAATGGAGGCAACCTGTAGTTGTCTCTAGAGCACATTTTTCAAAAAGTTATGAAGAACTCCTGAATTTCACATGTCAGCCCCTCGGGTTACAAAAACAGCCCAGATCGAACAAAGAAGGCAACTTTACTTTTACCCTTTGAAGTCATTCCTTCATCAACTATTAACTGCTCCTCCTATTGTCATCATTTATGATAGTTCCTCCATTGCTATATTTTTCATGTTCTCTTGAGTTTGTTTGTTGCAGTTGTAATTTTAGTTGTTCAGTAATGAAGCAGGGCCTAAAAGCTGCCTTCTTTGGTCCAATCCGGGCTTAACCATCCCGCCATTTGTTGGAGGTCTTGCTGTATGAATTCATCCATCATTCCAACCATGTCATCGCTAACGCTAGCAAATCGAAGCCCAATGCATGTACTAACATCCATAAACAAACGTCAAAATTCTCACGTGTTTAAAAAAAAAAAAAAAAAAACCTCTCGAGATGTAAGGTATTTTTTAAAATTAATTAACATTTAAAGTCCCGCTACATTGAAAAATAAGCTATTTAGACGTTCGTTCTCAAAATTAGATATTTATTAACGAACATTTTTTATCCTTTTCTGTACTAGTGCATGAAAGAAGACAGGAACGAGTTTATATCAGGAGTCTAGCTATATAGCAGACCAACAATATTAGCTCTCTCTCAATCTCTTATCCTACATCAAACTCTCACTCAATATGGTAAATATTAAAGAAATTTACGAAATAAAAGAGTTTACTGGCACGGAGGGCAACCAAAGTAAGCATGCTAATCGGAATGGCTTACAAAATCAAATAACATTACAAGAAAGGAATAAACTGATTGAAACTCTTCCACATGAAGAAAGTAAAAGTTAGCTGATTAAAACAAGCATTAGCAAATATTAAAAGCCATCTAGGAAGAAAAAGTAAGATATCTCAAAAGTAATAATTGAACATGATAAAAAAACCATTTATTGTTATCTTCAATTGCGGAAACAAGGCTATGAACAAATTCTAGCACTGAAAAAGCTATAAATTATTAATCAGTACTTTACCATTTACACTGCTTGAAATTCTTTCCATTTCTGCATAGAGTTTTTCTTCGAGAACCGTTAATCACCACCATTTACAGCTTACCAAGTTTCCCCAAATCAGCCCAAGAGACATATATCCTTATCTCCTGAAAATATACGTAGTTGTAGATTTGCATAAAATTATTTATGAGTTTAAATGCTTACTTTCTTCTTGATTTTTCTTATTCTTCTACATCAGCTCATCTCATGACTCTTTAGAGGAAAAAAATTTGTTTTCTTTTTTTGGCCTAAATGTTCTTCTTGAAGATGAAATCAACGAGGATGAGAGCTCATTCAACGTTCTTGGACGAAGCATCATTGTTGGCTTCAAGTGGTGTAGCTTATTAGTTTAAACTCGACATATAAAGCTGAGATAAAAAGAATCCCATCTTCCCCATCGAACTTGAACTATATTGCTTTTGTCATCTATTCTTCTATTTATGCAACAGATTTCTTAGGTTCTTTTTTTTTTTTTTTAATATCATTCCTATTGTTAGATGGACTCTCTTTCTACTCATCAAACTTGTGTTCTTCGTATAGGATTATTAAAATTCTCAACAGGTTTTCAAAACAAGTGAATTTTCCTTTCTATCCTAGTCATTTGCATAGACTCATTACCGAACTCTTCAACAATTTGATGAAGGTTAACATCGACAAAAGTTCTATTAGTAATCCAACATAGAACAGGTTGCGAAGTTATTTTTGAGATTATTGTCGTAGTTGGTACTCATAGTTCTAATTGTAAATAGTATAAATTAAACTCTCACATATTACAGTTCTTAAAATTTTAACTCACAGTTCCAACTACATTCTCAAATGCCCTCAAATTTCTACCTTTATAGCATGCTTCTTACTTTTGAACAGGAACTTTTGGCTTTTATTTTTACTATAATTATTTTTGGAGGTTTGATTGGAAGAATTTATTGTTAGAACTGTCACTCCTTTTAGCCTTTAGAGTCATTACGTTCCTTAGAAATTTCACCATAAGTGGATGGATCCTCTTTTAAAAGCTAAACAAATGTCAACTAGAGTCTCACATTTTGGAGAAGGTAACCAAGCTGTGAATAACCTAGCTTCATTGGTTTTTGATTTATAATTCATGAACATCTCTTTTGGTGGTGTTCTGCAATGATGTTGCTGTCTTTCGTGATTACTATGGCCAAGAACTTTCTCATTTTACCTGAAATTACTTGCGTAGATTTTGCCCATATCATGTGCCCTTTTTCTTTTGTTCGGATTTTTTTTGTTTATATTTATTTTAAAAATTAGACAAATGACTTATTTTTAATTAACTTTTTAAAATAAATGGCTGAAAGCTTTCAACATCAGGGAAATGGCAAAAATTTTTAAAAATTAATAAAATTGTCTTTTTTTTAATAGCAAGGCATCATTAATAAATACCGGTAAATTATTGATATACATCATTGATTATAGTAAAACAATTATTATATAGCTATAGTTTATCACAAATAAAATTGTTTATCATTGATCTACTAATGATTTATTATCGAAAAACTGAAAATTTTTAAGTAAACAAATTACCAAGTTCATTAATGATAAACTGCAAAATACATCAATGATGTACTGGTGACTGTTTTTGTATGTCACTGATATATGAACCATATATCATTGATCTACTTTAGTATATCAATGATATATAAAAATAATTATTTTCTTAATTTTTAAAAACTTTGGCTATTTACTAAAAAAAAAAGGAAGTTATTTGCCTCTATATCTTTATTTTTTTTTTTCAAAAGTTTTACTAAGACTACCTCTTTCAAGCAGTAGATCCTTGCAGCATAATTCCAACATTAGGCTTCTTTTTTGATAATTATGTATTGACAACTATTAAAATGAAAACTATTGTTTGTCTATCTCCCAACAACTTAAACTTTTAAAAAAATCAATAAATTAACATAGTATCAAACACAAGGTCGTGCATTTAAACCACAGTAATTGCGCTCTTTTGACATTTACCCAAGCAATAAGTAAGATTGCTCAACAACGATGCATTTTTGTTTTGTACTTTTCCTTGGCGTTGTTCTTGATGTATTTGCATTTTTCTTTTTCTTTTTCTTCAATGCTTTAATAATATTTGAATGTGGTCGTGGAATAGGATGGAAGCTATAGGTTTCCTTGATGCTCCATCATTATATATATTATGGACCTCTATTTTTTATATAACTGAGTCATAACTATATAAGCTTGGCCATTAGTATTATAATAAAACCCTTGAGACATGTTTTGCGAAGTAATTACTCCATTAATAAAATTATAATCGTTAGCCCCTGTATTATTATTGTCAAGAGTAATATCTGTAAGAATAAAATTTACTAATGAAAACCATCATCAAATCCCAAGACTCATGTTAATTCATCAAGAATTATAGTAGAAACATACATGAATCCATTAGAACGGTTGAATTGTCAGTTCTTGATCTTCTGAGTCAAGAATGTATATATGAAAGGAAGTTCTCTCTGTCTTCTTCCAATAATGGGATGCTAGAAAAATCACATTACATTCTGACTCAAAGACCACAACCATTTACAATATTTTTAACTTTGTCTTATTTCTATTTTGGCCCATCATAAAAATCAAAATTATACTTTAGGTCTCTACACATAATTTTACACCCACACTTTATGAGATGCTTTAAACCCAAAACTTTACACTTTATTAAATCACTATAATTAGGCCAACTTCATCTGATAGCATTAATACACATTTATTAAATATATTAGCCCATAAATTATTGGAATTAATTCCAACAATCTCCCACTTGGGCTATATATGAAACTTTATAAATGTGAATTATACCTTGTGAGCTCATGAATTGTGCTATCATTACCAAAAGCATCTCCAATCAATCCGGTCCATCAATCATGTCAATATAAGATCAAAGCGGTCTTCGTTACATTCAACGTAACTAAACCCATCAATGGTCACATATATTAATATCACAAATGACATGGATCAAGTATGGATGTGTAGCAAAGAAATTTTATGTAATGTAATCTTAACATACCTATTTCCTACTACTCAAACCTTATTCTTTAGTAAGATCAAATCAAACATATACAGAATGAAAATAAACTATAAACTTTATCTCTGTAGAAAATAACTATAAAATGTGTCTACAACAAGAAAGCATCCAAAATACAAACTCCCACTGAAATGACATATCCTCAAGAGATACAACACTCATAAAGTGGTGTGCTCAAGAAAGACCTTGGGTGGTATTCCTTTAGTAAGCAGATCCGCAACCATAGAGTTTGTCCTAATATGCTCTATAGACACCTGACTACTCTATACTCTTTCTTTAACAACGAAGAACTTAATGTATATATGCTTCGACTTTGTTGAGCTCCTATTGTTATTGGAATATAACACTGCTGACTTATTGTCATAAAATATCTTAAGTAGTCTTTCAATTCCATCCACAATTCGCATCCCAATGACAAAATTCCGTAGCCATATCCCATGGTTGGATGCCTCATAACATGCTATAAACCCTGCTACCATGGTGGAGAAAGCTATTAGTGTCTGCTTAGTACTCTTTCACGAAATAGCTCCTCTAGCTAGCAGGTAGATATAGCCTGATGTAGATCTACGACTGTCTTGGCATCCAGCAAAATCTGAATCTGAATACCCAATGATCTCCAACTGATCCAATCTTCTATATGTGAGCATGTAATCTTTTGTTCTCTGTAAATACCGCATGACTTATTTGGCTACTTTCCAATGATCTATCCCTGGATTAGTTAAGTATCTGCCCAACATCTCTATAACGTACGCAATATCCGGATGCGTATAAACCTGAGCATACATTAGACTCCCTACTGCTAATGCATAAGGAATCTTTTGCATTTCCTTAACCTCAAAATCATTCTTAGGGTACTGATTGAGACTAAACTTGTCTCCTTTAGCAACAGGGGTGTCACTTGGCTTACAATCCTGCATGCCAAATCTCTTAAGTACCTTCTCGATATAGTTCTTTTATGATAATCCAAGTATACCCCAAAAACGATCCCAGTGTAGCTGTAAATAGGCATCCCTAAGATCCTTCATCTCAAATTTCTTTGACAGAAATCTCTTGGTTTCGTGCAATAAGCCTATATCGTTGCTAGTAAGCAAAATGTTATCGACATATAAAACCAGGAAAATATATTTACTCCCACTGAACTTATGGTATATACAATCATTGACCATATTCATCTCAAAACCGAATGAGATGATAACCTAATGAAATTTGTAATACTATTGACGAGACCTGCTTAAGCCTATAGATGGATTTCTTTATTTGCAAACCATCTTCTTTGCATCTCCAGACACAAAGTTCTCCAGTTGCACCATATAGATCATCTCATCAATGTCGCCATTGAGAAACACAGTCATAACATCCATCTGGTGAAGCTTAAGATTAAAATGTACCACTAATGCCATTATAGTCCTAAAAGAATCTTTTGAAGAAACTGGAGAGAAAGTCTTTTTATAGTCGATGCCTTCCTTTTGAGTAAAGCCCTTTGCAATAAGACAAGCCTTATATCTCTCCACATCGCCCTTTGAATCCCTCTTGGACTTAAATATCCATTTGTAACCAATAGGTTTCGCACATTCAGGCAATAAAACAAGACCCCAAACGTCATTATCTTTCATGGACTTTATCTCCTCATTCATGGCATCAATCCACTCTTGAGATTTAGAACTTTCCATGGCTTGACGGAAGCTGATTGGATCATCTTCCACCACTCCAATGTCAACCTCATGTTCTTAGAGAAATATGATATAATCATCAAGAATCGCACTTCTCCTTTCTCTAGTGGATCTTCTTAATGGCATAGGTTCTTGAGGTAGAAGAGTTTGTTCTTCTGGAATAATTTCTAGAATATGAGGTTCTCTGATATTGTCTTGATTTGTATCTGCTTCTTGAATAATGTCAAGAATAGGAACCTGATCAATGTCAATAATAGCTGTGGGAATATCAACATACTCCTCTTCAAAGACAAAGTCCTTAACCCTATCTCCCCCCTCAAACTCGACATCCTTAAAGAACTAAGCAATTTCCATCTCGAAAATCGACTTAGTCATGGGATCATAAAATTTGTAACCCCTTGACCTCTCAGAGTATCCAATAAAATAGCAACTGACAGTTCTGGAGTTTAGTTTCTTTTCATTTGGCCTATAAGGCCTTGTCTCAGCTGGACAACCCCAAATGTGCAATTAATTCAAACTAGGCTTCTTGCCTATCCAAAGCTCATAAGGGGTTTTGGTAGTTGCTTTAGTTTGAACTCTTTTGAGTATATAAGCTGCAGTCTTTAAGGCTTCTCCCTAGAGAGATTCTGGCAAGGTAGAATGACTAATCATACTCCTCACCATGTCTTTAAGTGTTCTGTTTCGCCTCTCAACAACACCATTCATGCTAGGTGATCCCGGCATGGTATACTATGGGACAATACCACACTCCTCTAGGAATTTAGCAAATGGTCCTAGACGTTGTTCACCTAATCCATCATATCTGCTATAGTATTCTCCACCACGGTTAGATTTGATACTTTTAATCCTTTTGTTGAGTTGGTTCTCAACTCCTACCTTATAATTCTTGAACAAATCTAGTGACTAGGACTTCTTATGAATGAGATATAGGTAGCCATATCGTGAAAAATCATCTATGAACGTAATAAAATATTATTGATCATTCCAAGAAGTTATAGAGAATGGCCCACAAATATTTGTATGAATTAGTTCTAAAGGGTCTGAAGGCCTATTGGCACCTAATCTCTTTATGTTATGTGTTTCCCCTTTATGCAATTAACACAAATTTCAAAATCTATAAAATCAAGGGGATCAAGAATCCTATCAGACACAAGTCTCTCAATTCTCCGTTTGGAGATGTTACCTAATCTCTTGTGCCATAATGAAGCGGAATTCTGATTGGATAATTTTTGTTTTACACCACGTGTACTTATATATAAGGTTTCATTAAATGAGGCAACCGTATCAAGTGAATAAAGGTTATCATAAATAGATAAAGAACCAGAGCCAATAACTTTTGAATTTTGAAAAAGACTAAATTTACTATTTCCAAATGAACAAGAATAACCAAATTTGTCCAAAAAAGAAACATAAACCAAATTCCATCTAAACGACAGTACAACATACGTCTCATTCAAATCCAAATAAAATCCAGTCTTTAATAATAACCTAAATATTCCTATTGCCCCAACTTCCACTGATTTGCCATCACCCACATAGATGTATCTTTCACCATTACTTGGCTTTCAGTAGCTCAGACAACCCTACATAGACACGCTTATGTGAGTAGTAGCACAGGAATCTATCCACCAAGTGTGTCTTGGTATCAAGTTAAATTAACTTTAGAACAAACTAGATTAAAAAGCGTACCTCTCTTTGCATGCCATGCATGATAATTGGCACACTGCTTCTTCTTGTGTCCCTTACCTCCATAGAAGAAATAGGTAAATTCATCACCTTGTCCCTTCTGTTGTTTCTTTTGTGGCACTACACCTGTAACTTCCTTGCCCTTCTTCCTTTTCTTTTTCTTGTCCTTAGAGGTTGTAGCCAAATGACCTAAATATTCCTATTGCCTCAACTTCCACTGATTTGCCATCGCCCACATAGATGTATCTTTCACCATCACTTGGCTTTCAGTAGCTCAGACAACCCTACATAGACACACTTATGTGAGTAGTAGCACAGGAATCTATCCACCAAGTGTGTC
>CAMOHE010053173.1:0-56422 GCA_946598075.1 Artocarpus hirsutus | reverse complement strand
CCTTCTTCCTTTTCTTTTTCTTGTCCTTAGAGGTTGTAGCCAAATGACCTAAATATTCCTATTGCCTCAACTTCCACTGATTTGCCATCGCCCACATAGATGTATCTTTCACCATCACTTGGCTTTCAGTAGCTCAGACAACCCTACATAGACACACTTATGTGAGTAGTAGCACAGGAATCTATCCACCAAGTGTGTCTTGGTATCGAAGTTAAATTAACTTCAGAACAAACTAGATTAAAAAGCGTACCTCTCTTTGCATGCCATGCATGATAATTGGCACACTACTTCTTCTTGTGTCCCTTACCTCCATAGAAGAAATAGGTAAATTCATCACCTTGTCCCTTCTGTTGTTTCTTTTGTAGCACTACACCTGTAGCTTCCTTGCCCTTCTTCCTTTTCTTTTTCTTGTCCTTAGAGGTTGTAGCCAAATGAGCATTCTCTGCCTTCTTTTGCTTTAGTCTTTCTTCTTCTTGCACACAATAAGAGATGAGCTCGTTAAGGGACCATTTATCCTTTTGCAGTTGTAACTTACCTTAAATTAATTGAACTATATAGGAAGAGATATCAAAAATAAATGTACCAGTAAGTCCTCAGACAACTCTAGCTTAAATGCCTTTAGTTTTGAAGCAAGATGAGACATTATGTTTTCTTTTCCTTTGTACCTCATTGAAATAAGGTTTGCCAAAAGCGTACTTGTTTTAGCCTTTTTGTTCTTGGCAAACCTCTTCTCAATTTCCTTAAGAAAACCTTTGGCTGTAGTAACCTTTTCGGACATAGTGTCCCTGAAAGTTTTCAGAATAGCATGCTTTATGATCATTACACTCATGCGATTCGAATGTTCTCACCTTTCCATGTCCCTCTTTTCATCAAGGGAACTGTTATCTGTAAGATTAGGACGTCGTTCAACCCTCAATGCAAGGTCTAAATCTATGACTCTAAGAACAATCATAATGTTCTCTTGCCATGCCTTGAAGTTTGTGCCATTAAGCATGGGAATTGAATTAATGCTAGCAGAAATATTAGAAGCAGAACTTGCAACTGAACAGAGAACAAAACAACAAAACAACAAAACAAGAAGCTCACATAAGTTCCATATCATACTTAAATAAATTCAAATAATGGTAGAGCCCATCACAAGATACCTAGCACAACATTAATATTTAGTCTTTGGACAGAAATATTAACTTGTAAGTGGTACTCTTGGTGTAGTAATCAAACATTGACAATAAGTATATGTCAAACAATAAATCTCCCTTTGAGCCAATTTATTATTCACATGTTAAGCTAGATAATCATCACATGTTTATTACTACAAGTGTACATGCAATTCTGTCAAATATTAACCTTTGTTTGGGCCGGTTAATATTCACATAAGTTGCATGAACATAATCATTTATATTTTAAAATAAATTAATTTCCACAAGAGATGTCACTTTGGTGACATGTTGCTTCAATTAATTCATTTAAAAATACATATAAGAATCTAATATTTGAATTTAAAATTGCACCAAAAATTGACCAAAATTAAAATAAAAAAATAATAAAAATTATTTTTTTGGTCAAAGTCAAAGTCAACTAAGTCAAAGTCAACTGGGTCAAAGGTCAAAATCGAAGTCAGCGGGTCGGGTACTGTACAGACGGGTTACCCTATGCAGCTTTTTACCTAGACCCAATTACCCAAACTCAACCCATAAACCTATTATTTGACCCAATATTAAAACTCAACCCAAATTTAAAAAAAAAAATTACCCAGGTCCATTTCCCTTTTCTTTATTTGGGTGACCCAAGGGTTGAGCCCTTAGGTATCTGGCCTGTAACAGGCCCTCACAGGCTCCTTGGGCCCATGTAAAAAAAAAAAACAGCCTTCCTTTTTTTTTTTTGTGGTCTTTGGCCGCCTAGGGGTTGAGCCCCTAGGTTTCATTTGGTCATGGGCCTGGTTGGCTTGTGTAAACCAGAAGAAAATTTTGGGCTTTAGCCCATAATTGGTTTCACACCCAGGGGTCACGAGCCCTAGGTACCATCGGCAAGCGGTTGGCTTGGGCTGCTGCCAACCGTCAAAGAACCTTCACCTCGGCTCTACTCGCCGGCGCAGCGCGTCGACGGCCCCAGAGAGCCCCAATGCCAGTGGTGAAGCAGTTGGCCGCTGGCCAAAACCCAGGCCCTTTTTTTATATATTTCTTCCTCCTTATACAGCGGCTTTTGTCCCCCGTTCTCATGCCCTGCCGCAGCCAAAGGTCACGTCTCTCCCTCTCCGACGAGGCCTGCGGGTCTCGACCGGAGTTTCTTGCCAACGGCATGGAACTCCGGAAAGGAATTACATATTGTAACCAAATTGTAAAATTGGAAAGGAATTACCGCCGAATTTTTTTATTATAAGGTTATAAATAGAGATTGTCTCAGTTTGTTGCTTATAACAACTCAAAATGGAAGAAAATTTTCTATCTTTAAGTTGTACCTTTGATGCATCAACTTTGTTTTATGATTTTTGTCATGTGTGTTCATATGTTACACACGTAATCAAAAGCATTAAAAAACTTGCTGTGTACTGGCCAATCATGAGATCTAGCATGATTAAACCCCAATTATGGAAGTATTAAAATTACAATTTATTATAAGCCTAAAAGGGGATTTTGTATCAAATGAGATTCTAAGCACTATTGTTCACATGCTAAATTTAAAATTGGTCCGAATAATAACCCTACCTATGAAACAGTATGTCTTTTTTTTTTTTCTTTTGCTAGTTGTATGAAGTAGTATTTGAGTCACCTATATATTTGCGAGTGAAGTTTGTCTTATATATGTTGTAACAGTAGTACAAACATTAATGACATAGGTAAATTTGTAAAATATTTGTCCTATCCAAAAGATATTGTCAGAATTTAACATAGCCAATTAAAATTATTTAAATATATATGTATTCTTGATCTCATGCAAAAGAACAATTCGTTATACCATGGAAGAAATTTATAACTTGTTCGGTAAAAATGATTTTAAAAATAGTTTTATCTGTTTTTGTTATATTATTTTTCTCATAAAATTTAAACAAAAAATGGTTTTAATCACTCTCCTAAACAGACGCTAAATTAGACATCTTCATGTGCCAATGATATTAACCAAAAAAAAAAAAAGTTGTTCATATATTAATATGGTACCCTCATTATTTAAAAGTAATTTAACAATAAAAAACAATGCACTAAGAATGCATGTGAAAAAGCAACTTTGAGTGGTCAACCCAATCACACCAATTCATAAACCTAAAAATTCGTTGTGGAAAATCCCCGTCCTTTCAAAACACACCAAAAAAGGTCAATTAACCATTAAAAGACTCCAAAACATCCACTTTAACTAACCCACACATATAAGCCTCTTGCGGCAATATTGTTTGAACATGAAGGCCCTCACATGGGGAATAAATGCTATGGGCCATAGTCCCAATTCTTGTCAAGTCATCACCTATTGGCGTGACACAGAACTGTAAAGGACCATTGCGTTTTTGGCATGACCTATCTGGCATATTTAGGTATATAATACTTGGTCAAACTAGTACCAAGACCAAAAACTAATAAATAATATATATTAATTAGCAGCAATAATATGAGCTAATCCGCTGATTCGTGCAGTAGTTAAATAAAGTTTCCCCAATTATGATAGTTCTAAAATATTTCTTAAAAATTCCCTACTTGAACATCCATCTTAGATTTCTACATACAATGCACCAAATAGTTGGTGATTTTGGAAAAGTGACTAAATGTGTGTCCTATGGTCTAGACCCTCAGAACGTGGCAGCTTCATTGAACAAGCATTAATTCACTTTAGCTATATTAAAAGTCCGTCTTTCAGCCGCGGAATAATAATCAGCAAAAGAATCCATGACACAGAAAAAGAAAAATTAAAAAAGAAATGAAAAGAGCTTTACTCTAGTAGGACATACACTAAAGGAAAATGAAGATAGTAAGGAGCAGATTCCTTCTATTTTTAGCTTTTAGTCTTGATACCCTTGGACACAATCTGATGTCCAAAATTCCAAATAGTTTGACCAAATTTCAACCACTTGGGGTTAGTGAGGTTCCCCTAAATGGCCAAGTAAAAATACGTCCAAACCAATTGGATGCAAGATTTTTGGCTTGCTCATGCCTGACTCAAAATGTGACCAAATTGTATGATTCGAATCTCATATACCCCAATATTTAATTCTTTTATAGGAAAGATTTCTTTCAGAAGAGGATCGAACATATCTTTAAGATATCAAATTTGATCTCCCAGTCTTTCTGGTATATAATTTAGAATCTTTATTTTATACCTCAAATTCCGCATGCCAAAAATGACTCAGAGATAATGTTGGCTTGAGAAAGTAGAGGAGAGAGAAACAGAAATGTTTATACAATATATATTTATGCCATAGATTATATGCCCACGAAAAAAATTTATATTAAGAATTTGTCTAGTCCATTTCCATGAAAAAGCAAGGAAGTTAGTAAAAGGGATTCGTTAAGCTTTTATTAAGTGACAATTATATGGGAGAAGCCACCGATATTCTGCAACATGATGAGGAAATTTTGATCACAAATTAATGTCGGATTCTTGGTTGTGGCACAAAATCTAATTTGATAGAACCTTCAATGGCTCTAGGTCCTTCACAATCTATCTAAAAGAATAATTCTTCACTTTTGGAACCAAGAGGACTCTGTGTCATGTGGCCAAACGGGGTTTTCATTCACATGGACAGAAAACCCTCATCAGGAAAAATGACATGCTTTATGCCATGAAAACTACTCATCATTTTTTTTTCGTCTAGCTTTCACTAGAAAATGAAATATCCCAACTAGAGGGGAAAAAAAAAGTTTCGAGTGACACAATTGCCAGAGTATGTGGAGGTTAATGGCTCATTTGTGCGTCACATTTTGTGACTCTAACTAATTTTTGGTTCAAAGCTTATAAAATAAACACTACAACAATTTTAGTTGGAACTACAAAATGTATTTCTAACTGCCTTTATGAACGAGCAATAAAATGGTGAAGAATTTATTTTATTTTATGTTTTCTTTGAGGAAGAAAAAGGGGTTATAGTTTGATATACGTATTATAATAGAGTCGGGAAAGACAAAGTACATAATGAGAATGCTTTAAGTTAATATCGGTGAAGGTTACACATGTTTGAAACAACCTAATTGTTTGGTAATGACGAGGACAGAAGCCAAATAAAGCACAATTGATTAAGCTAAGTGGTTTTGTTTAGGTACAGAAAGATACTACTGATTGTTTTTTTTCAAAAGCAATGATATAGGAATAATTTTACAACAGTGACACGTCCAACACACGTCGAAATGCCCTTTTCTACCAAACCAAGTGAATTAAAAACTTTTTTTGTGTTTTCGAAAGAAAAATTGAGACGTCACTTTAGTGAAAGACTCGAGAATCTCTATTATTTTGGAGGAAATTGTTATAACCTGGACAAAGAAATGTGAATAAGATACTGTTGGAACAACTGGGTTAGTGCGAGAAGTCGGCCTTCCTTAATCAAAGAACAGAAAAAGAAATGAAGAGTGGGCCTATGAGGAATTTAGCATCAAGATTTTGGGCCCAGACATGCGAGAAGTAAAGGCGAAATCTGGGTCATATTTACAGTTGGGTTGGGAACTTCCTATTGAGAAAAGAGAGAATTATTATGTTATACTACACTTCTTTAAAGGAGAGATTATACGAAATAACATATTTTAAACGTCTAGTGAAGTAAATGTCAGATCTTTTTAATAGCATATTTTAAAGGTCTTAGCAGATATTCAAATTTAGCGACAGAACACCTAAAATAGTTTTTCATAAGCCTTAAAATGTCCTCACTCAGTATTACTCTCCGCTCACATTTTCTATCCTATCCCTCACGCTGTCGACGGCGTCTGTGGGGTGGGATTTCAATGACGCCATCAATTGATAAGTTTGTTTTACACTAATTAATTGAATGTCTTTAATTTATTATTTTGTTAATTTTTAACTAATTTCTAGAGTTTTTTATTTTATTTTGTTTCGTTTTGTAGATTTAAAAGAAAAATACTTTCTGACGAGTTTTTGGTGCTAAAAAGGCTTGACGAGACAACAAGTTTGAGAATGGAGTCAATCGGGCGCCTAGGCTTTCGTTGTGGGTGCTTAGGTGTTTTAGAGGAATTTCAATACAAAAACCCAAGAGAACAGCACTTCGGCACTGTTTGGAAGCCTTCTTACGATTGCTGATTAAGTGCCTAGGTGCTCAAAAACGAGTGCCTAGGCACCTATGTGAGAATTTTTTAAATTCATTTTTATTGATTCTCCAAGTTACCCATTTAGCCTAAGACTATAAATAGCACTCTTTAGGGTTTCAATGGAGGACCTTTTGATAGATAAAAGGCTACTATCAAGAAAAGAGAAACTTGGTGATTCAAAGAAGAAGAACGATGCAATCCAAAGATGGAACGCAACAATTCGCATTCAATTATTCGTTCTTTTTTTTATTCTCATTATGTTTAAGACTATTATTAGGATTTTTATTAATTTTAACTTGAATTAAATTTTCTTTTCTAGGGCTACAATGTATCCAAATTATAAATGTTTAAATTTTATTTTAGTTTTAATTAATTCAATGTTTGTTCATTAATATGCTGAGTTGTTTAATTCTTCTTAATGATTATGATTGTCTAGCCAATAGTTATTTGATTTGTAATTTGATTTGATACTAAGAAGTGATAATTGAAGCAAACCATGATTAAACATTATGATATTGTCCTAGGATAAAGATGTCTATAAAATTTGCGCAGCTTTATGAATTTTTTATTCTTAATGAATTTTGGTCTCTAGAATTTTCACAGAGATGTAGAAAATTTACGTACTAGAATATTTTGTTAATGCTTGAGAAAGATTAATGATTGATTTAGAGAAATTTGCTGTTAGCATAAGAATAAATTTTCGTTAATTAATCTAAGTGATTTAAATATGATCGATTTAGGTGAAATCAGAAACCTTAGAGTCTTAAGTTTATTGAGTTTCTAGTTATCAAATTGAACTTTTTTAATCTTAATTTATAGTTTTAGTTATTATTATCAAAAAATATCCATCTTTTTATTCTGTTGTTCAAAGAAAATCAAAGTTTGATTAATTTTTGTACTTAGCAACAAACAGTGCTCGAGAAAACGATCTTCACTTTCACTTTATTTCTTGTATTCAAACTCATCTACTTGTAATTTTACACAAGTTTATGGCGCTGTTGCAGAGGACTGTTCTAATTTTACTAATATTGATAACAAATAACTTGTCTTAATTGGAATTTTTACTTTTGTTATTTATCTTATGTTTTATTTGTGTCTTTTCAAGGATTACTATTAGATGTATATGACGTTCAAGAAGTTGCGAATTGATTCCTTTTGATTTTAAGATAGAACGCACTTATCAAAGAAACAAAAAGGATAAAAGAAAAGCTTCTAGCCAACAAAAGGTCACCCCGGATGATGCAAGGAATCCATGAAATGCAAATAACGAATAAGAAGTGGCTGAAGCAGAACAAAGAGTAGGGAACCACTGTGTATTAAGGGACTATGCACTTCCTACAATGACAAGGATTCCCTAAGCTACTTTGTCTCCAAATATTTAAGCAAACCATTTTGAGATCAAGTGGGGAAGCCTAAAGAAGATTCAAAGCGCATAATTTGATAATTTACCAAGTGAAAACCCCCAGTGCTCATATCACAAACTCCCTAGAGCTTTGCGCTACCATAAAGTATAATGGCGTTACTGTTGATGCTATTCATCTATGGTTATTCCTTCTTTCTCTGAAGGATAGAGCAAGGAGTTGGTTAAACACGCTGCCTACTAGGTCAATTGCTCATTGGCTAGACTTAGCCCAAAAGTTTCTTGCCGAAGTCTTCCCACTAAGCAAGAAAACACAGATGCGCATAGAGATAGCCAATTTCACCCATTTGAAGGAGAATCACTATATGAAGCGTGGGAGCGATACAAAAACTTACTCCAAACGATGCCTTCACCATGGACTGCCTTTGTGGATGCAAGTCCAAAACTTCTATAAAAGACTTAATGGACCCACTAGAACTCTGGTAGACATAGCCTCAAGAGGAGTTATCACAAGAGAAGGCTTATGATTTACTAGAAAAAATGGCTATGAACAATTATCAATGGCGTAATGGGAGGATTTTGCTAAGGAAAGCAACAGGACGTCATGAGGTTGATGCAATAACTGCTTTACTACTCAAGAAGCCTCTCTTACTAAACAATTGTAGAATAGCTATCAAGTTGCCTATCTTACTAAACAATTACAGAATAGCTATCAGGCAATCAATGCCATTCCCCCTCCACTGCGAGCTTTTAAATTATGCCACGGGAACCACTAAGTGAGGAATGTCAAGTGGGAAATCCTTTCTCACAACCATGAGTAGAGCAAGCAGACTATATCTAAAACTACAACTGCCAAAACAACCTACATTGTGAGACATTAAACCTTGGAGATACGAATCACCCTAACATCACATGGAACAATGATAATACTTTAAAGCCTCTACTTAGATTTTACAACAAAAGAAGTAGTTCAATCTTGAAGAAACACTGCTTTAGTTAGCTAACAGCACCAACCAGTTTATAACAGAGACGAAGTCTAATTTCCAAAATCAATCTACTCAGATCCAGAATCTAGAATTCCAAGTTGGTCAACTAGCTAACATGCTTGATATAAGACCATCGGGTTCCTTGCCTAGTAACACCAAGATTAATCCAAAGGAGCAAAGAAATGCCGCCACTCTTTGTAGTGGCAAGGAGTTGGGTGAACCTACAAGAAAGGCAGTGGTAACAAAACCAATGGAGTCAAAGCTTAATCAATCAGAGATGAAGCCTACACAAGAACCTGAGAAGCCAGAGTCTAAGTTATTTCTTGACAGTCCTCTACCATATGTACCTTCCATACCTTTTCCTTAAAGGTTGCAGAAGTCAAAGATAGAAGTACAATTTGCTAAGTTTCTTGGAGTTTTCAAGAACTTTCATTTCAACATTCTATGTGCAGACGCCTTAGCTCAAATGCCAAGCTATGATAAACTCATGAAGTGTGTGTTGTCCAATAAGAAGAAATTAGGAGTACGAGACTGTAACACTTATTGAAGAGTACAATGCGATCTTGCATAAAAACCTACCATCCAAGCTAAAAGATGTGGGGAGTTTCTATTTACTTTGCACCATTGTATCTTGTAATTTGGATAAAGCTTTATGTAGTTTAGATGCAAAATGTAAACTTAATGCCACTCTCAATGTTTAAAAAGTTGGGATTGTGATAAGCTAAGGCAACTACAATCTCATTACAACTAGTGGACCGTAAATCAGGCATCCAAGGGAAAGATGTACTAGTCAAAGTGGGCAAGTTAATCACTCCTATTAATTTTATAGTGTTGGATATGGAGGAAGACCAGGATATTCATATGGTATTGGGCCGACTATTTTTAGCCACCAGAGTTGCTGTGACCAATGTAAAAAAAGGAAAGCTAAGTTTAGAGGTAAAAAAATGAGAAGGTTACCTCCAAGGTGTTCAAGGCACTCAAAGATCCACCAGAACCCCTTTTTTTGTTGCCGATTAGATATGGTGGGCATAAAAGTGTTGAAGAGTACCGATCATTCTAAAGCGCCAGACAAGGCTTGCGAAGATGTGAGAAAAGAAAAAAAAAAGTGATCCAAACCATCAAGAAGGGAATAAGCACAAATTTATGTTGGGATGGTCCATTGATGACATCAAAGGATGATCTGGATAGATCGAGGAAGAGTTTGGCTGAAGACTATAAAACAAGCGCTTCTTGATAGACAACCCAAGTTTTCTAAACTTTCTTCTTAGCTTGTTTTTGTTATTTTTAGTTATGTTAGTTATTGAGTCTTTTTACTTTGTTACAGTCCTTGATTAGATTTTGAGCAAGTTTAAGGGTCATCAACATTTCAAAAGGAAGCTCCAAAATCAACAATTGGTACCCAACCCGAAAAAAAATATTGCCCGAAAATCTGTGTCATTTAAGGAAGTTCTTTTTACCCTCTACATTCTTTATGTATGTTAATATTGGGCAATGTTAATTTTAAGTTTAGAGGTAGGATCTTAGTTTTGTTTGTTTTCTTAGGTTTTGTAGTAGCTTTTTTTGTTTTTCTTAGAATAAAAAACTTAAAAAAATTGCTTTCTTTATTTTGTTTTGAGTGATGATTAGGTTTAATGATTAGAAGCCCAAGATAAGACTGGATTCAACTGAATATAGTTCTTAGAAAATGATAGATGTTGTTTTTATGTGTGTGTTTGATTCTTGTGTTAGTTTTTATCTTACTTATGATTCTTTGAACACTTTGAGCACATAGCCATTTTTGCATTTAGTTGCTTTGCTTAGAGAACTTTTATGTGGATTAAGTAATTCTTATGATCTCATTGAACTCTAAAACCTACTTGATTATCAAATAAGGCGAAATCGTAGACTACATTGCATCAAAGAGATGATTTAGGTGCCTTTCAAGCTTACCTTTGACATTTAATTACTCCTAGTATACCTTGTTGAGCCTGATTACTTATTTTCTTTATTAACCATATTTTTTTTTTATCCTAGCATTTGCATAATTTTCCTATTTGTATTCCTCATTTGTAAGCATATTGATCATTTTTGTTCATATTTTCAGCTACACTAAAGTAAGAGAGGAAGGATGGTGTTATGAAAGGATTACTTGCAAAAAGAAAAAAAAAACATAAAAAGTGTTATGCCCTTTGTTCATAATAGAAAGAAATAAGGTTAGGGGTGTGGCATTTAAAAGACAAAGAGAAAGAGAGAGAACAACGAAAAAATTACAAAAAAAAATACAAAAAAGCAGTGATTGTCATGAAAAAGTTGAAATTAAGTTTGGAGTTGTTACTTTAAGTGTTGATGAAAGCTCTACAAAAGCCTTAGAATGATTTGTGCATTTATGGGTAATTTGGGTCATATTATTATCTTATATCCTACCTTGACCCTAACCATACATTACAAACTTGGCCTTATGCTAGTCTACATTAGTGGAGAGTGATATGAAAAGTAGGCCTATGGAGTTCACAACTTTCTTCATTTAGAGATCCATCTTAATTGTAACGCCTCCTTTATGGACGTCACAAATGTCGTTACATTCATTCATTATATACTTTTATTCTAGGATAAACTATTTTATAAGATAATTTGAAAACATAAATTGGAAAACATACACAGGATCCATGCATACTTTTTTTTTTAATAACTTAATCATTTTATGATATCTTAATCTATTTTTATACTAATAATTTACTTGTTCATTTTTTAAATAGTATACCAAAACAATTGAGAATCATTATCCAATCATTATCGACACCATTTTAAGAAATTTCTACTGACCGCTTGTCAGCTGTCATCGGCCTGTCGATGTCCCACTTCGGCCTGATGAAACCTATCTCATAAAGTAGAAGATTATTCTTAAGTTCCTAATTCTTCTAGGAAATAAATTATGGACGGCCATAGAAGAATGCAAACCCATACCCAGACCAATGAAAGGTTGATGACAATGATTGATGAGCTACAAAGACAGCTAGAGGAACAAAAAAGAGAGATTGCTGAATTAAGGGCCAATGGTTGCAACAATGAACGATGAGTGGCACTCCTCTCCTCTCTTTCCTCCCAGGGGAGAAGGGGATGGGGTCGCTACATTAATTCAATTATTTGCATAAACTAAACCGAGTTACAAGCAATTGGGTGTAATTGGCTATTCACATACACTTAAAGAATCTTGAGTAAGGTAAACTTAGCATTTGTACTGAAATTCTACACATTTACAATATTTACAAATTTATTTTGTGCTATATACTATATGAAATCTTTGAGGCATGTTTTTGTAAAGCAAACTGGATCATTACTTGTGTTTAGGAATTATACCTTTTTGTTTTTTACTTTTGCTTGAGGACTTGCAAAATCTTAAGTATGATGCTTGCGCTCTCTCTCTTTCTCTCTCTCTTTTGTCATTGATAGCTCTACAATGCATGATCAATGACACCAAAGACAAAGCTTATAGATTTTGAAGATATCTATTGATTGAACATTTTCGTCTAGGATCATGGATCTCAAAGCTTGTCTATGAAATTTTTGTTGCGAAACTAGAATTGTAACACCCCTAAGTGGGAGTTAGCAGTTTTAAATAAATTAAATAAAGATCAAACAATAAAACTAAAACTTCAAAACAAATTTGCCTAGGATTTAAATGAAACTATCAAATCAAAATAAAAATATAAAAAACAAAAAACCATAGGTTTAAGGTAGCACCTTTAAATTAATAATATAAAACTGTCATCATCATCATTTTAACCCTCAATATATTTTAATATAGTCACAAAAAGTAACATATGATGCTTACGTTATCAAGATGAACATTCTTAGTAAAAGAAGAGATTCCAACTGAATATAGATACATAACTTCCTCAACTATGTCTCCTATTGTCACCTCATCCCTTGTGAGTCCTAAAAGGATGTAAATATAGGGGGATGAGCGACGAGATGCTCAGTTTAGAAAACCATTAGTCACCATTAGGTTTTTATCGTTGCTACATTAACATCTACATGGTTAGTTAATTCTTAACATTATTCATCAATATTATCATGCTCATTTTCGATGGATACCCTATAATTATTCTTACAAATTTCTACACATGTATATATATATATATACATATATATATATTAATTTAAGATTTAATAATGCTCATCTGTATCTACCATGCAATAGGGTATCATAATCACTCAATTCAACGAAACATAAATGGTTGCGCTTGATTACTCTATAATCATTCCAAGAGTGTCTGATGAGAGGACATCAAGCCCCGGATCCTCACTAAGTCAATTATTGTACAATACGTTCTGGGACTTTCAACCTAAAGAAGTATCATCACCTCTCCTAATTTTACCATTTAAGGTATTCGTACCTAAGGACGTAACTGCCGCCCTTCTCATACCTTACCATTCCTTTCATAACTACCACTGTTATGTATAGAGTGTGTTTCCTAACCATGCTTCTCAATTTATTCAATACATGTCAAATCAATTTATTCCTCGCTATACATTACAAGACGAGTTCATTTTATGTCTCATAACTAATATTCATATTATAACAATTCAACATATACATATATATATATCTTACAATGTCAAGAACCAATTTTAATTCCACAAAATCTCACAAAAGTGAGTAATAGATTCCCTACCTTTAGGCAAATACACTATTGATAATTTCTAGCTCACGAAGCCAAGTTCACCACATAAGCTCCAAGTATATCGTTATCTTAAGACGTATAAAATAATTATACTTTAACTTAAATCGTAATCTATAATTATGTCAATTTATTATTTATTTTTATTAATGTGCCATGATCATTAATATACTAAAAATATGAACATCAATTTTTCTAACTTAATTTTAGTAAATTATGAAATAAATAAAATAACAATAAAATAAAAACATACGAATTTTGTTTTAGTACAAAATGTGTTAGAATGGATTTTTTTAAAATAAATAATATGATTTTTAAATATTTGGAAATAAAGCATTTAAAAAGTTTGATATTTATTAAAATAAAATTATTTAAAATTACAAGCTTTATAGAAAATTTTTATTATTGCCAAAACATAAGTTATCAGATAACTACCCTTGTCTAGTGGCTTGGTCTTCCTTACTTGTCCCTAAGGTTGGGGGTCCAAGCCCCACCTGAAGTATAAAATCCAACTTCTATTTTTATTAAATCTCTTTGGAAAAACGACATATAGTCTCTGTGAAAAACGACACGTACTTTTTCACTTGGAAAAATTCTCCCAGAGAATTCAAAATCTAAATTTTTGAGTTTTTCTTCAAATCTTGGTTTTTTAATAGCTTTCTAAGCATAAAAACAATACATAAACAATATATAATCATCTCTATACAATATAAACACATTTCCATGAATTTACATATTTTAAACATAATCAAAATCTATGTTTTGAGTTTGAAAACCTTACCTCAATCTTAGCCCAAAAATGTTTTTTAGATCTTGAAATCTTCAAGTTTCCTTGATCTATGAGTTTATGGGAGGCTGTTTTGTGAGCTTTATGAGAGAATGGCTTGAAAATGTTATTTGGGTTCTTCCTTGGATGCTCTCTACCTTAGTGTCACGGAAGATGAAGAAGCAAAAAAGGAAAGAGATGAAGAGCAGGGAGAGAGAGAGATGTGTGAGAGAGAGTGATGGGAGAAGACTCAAAGAAGATCAAAATAATTTAAGGAGGGCAGGTAGGTGATGGGTGGTCTCCATCGAAGACTTTGGTGCACAAAATGCTAAATGGCAATTTTGTAATTAAATAAAAGTTCTAGGTGTATTTTAGTAAATATGCTAAATTGGTATAGAAAATTTGAAAATAGGTAGAAATAAATATTGTAGAATAGAATTTAGATGAAATAAAAATTTTAATTAGCACACCAATAATTAATTTAATTATAATGATACCTGTTAGAAATATAATAGGTGTCACAGCTCTACCTTCCTTAAACAAATTTCATCCTCGAAATTTTAAATTTAATGATACTAGTAAGAATCTCAAATTCTTTATGATTCTGCTTTCGACTCTACACCCTCAATGTTATTTGTCTCCAAATGTAGCTTACCATATCTCCATTCATTTATTTGAAATATCAACATTACTTTAAATACTAAATCCCTCAACAAAAGTATTTCTAACAAGTTTCGAATTTATAACACCGTATTATGGTTTAAAAATCTGATCAGAGAAGATTATATTAAGGAGATTGCCAAAGAAATTATTGTGTACTTTATCTTTGGGTTCCCTTTCCTTTCCGAGTAAGAAAAAGTCATGGACAGTTGATTTCATATTCCAACTAATAAACTAAAACATAAAAATAAAATATATAAAACAAGCGCTTCTATTTCAATCATACATTAAAATCATACATAAAGATATTAAAGGGCATCTCGTAGTTGCATGCAAACTCAGCAGATTCTTTAATAAACGGCTCCTCTTATGACCCAAACATTCAACCTAAATAATATACTTATTTTTTCCTATGAAGTATTCCCAAAATTAACTTTAGGACTTCCATAAAACATTAACAGAATACCATACATTATAAACATGACACAGATACGTTTCGAGAGTACAAGACACTTTGTATATTCAGCTATCCAAATCATGCATGCTTAGAGAATGTAAAAGCATTGATAAACAAAAGATTGGACCTTACATAGGATACGTTTCAAGAGTATTAATTACTCTGTATCAACAACTATCTCAACATTAGAGTCCATGAATCTAAAAGTTTTAATGACAACATACCACAAGAAATACAGAATGTGAAGGAGAGTAGTTATTCGTGACACATGAAATACGGATGTACATGCCATGGGTAAAACCAAAAGATTACAGGTGGAGATTCAAATCAAATGGCCACTTCCAGCTTCCATTCTCCCAATCAAGCTTGGACCTTGTAGTGTCGAATTCCATATGTATGATTTGCATTTTATGCAGCAATTCCTTGATTGTTAAAGCGATAACAAAGATTTGTCTCCCTGGCACTATAATGAAATTTTCTTCCACAACATAATCTAAAAATTTTAAAAGACCATTTACATTTAAAAGTCCCAAGGGTTTGGAGTGAATGCCTAATAAATTCCTACTAGCAACCATAAATATTTCCTCAAGGATGCCTAGACCACTAAGTAGTGTTGTAAAAGTATCAGAATTATCGATCATGGTTTTAAGACACTCAGGGATGTCCAAAACACTATTTTCTTTACCTATAGTTTTCCCACAAAGATTCCCTCCAGCTAGGAGATGAGGGATAATTCCCATAACTTTAACACCACTAGACTTAGCTATTGTTGCTACATTTCCCATAATTCCTAAACTACCTTCCCTATAGTTTAGGTTAATCTTTCTACATGCTAAGACTTATTCCAAGTATCTTGTAGCTTCTAGGTAGACTTTATCCTTTCTAGGGCTAAAACCACAAAGACACGGAAATTTTTTATTTTTCTGGTTGACTAGGAGGTAGATATATTTGGTTTGTATAACTGGTTGTTATATCTACACCATTTACACTCGGGGTTCTACATGAGATTTTAAAGACGATGAATATGCAAAAGAACTAAGGATGTAGATGAGTAGATAATGAACTAGTAATCCAAATATCTAAACATAATATGTACAAGTAAGAAAGTAAGAAAAAAGTACTGACAGTTATGGAAAGCTTGTCTATTTTTAAAAAATTTAGACTCGAACTATATAACTTTTGATAATTAAGAATAGTTTGACAAAACTATGACACAATTGTAAACTTTTAGACAAATGTACACCGAATCTAGAAAAACAATATAAATGACAAACTACTGTAGAACTTTTGAAATTTGAGGCACAAGTCTTGGAACTTCTAGATAAGTTTCAAAAATTTCTAACAAGTTACAATACCGCATATGGTCTGTTTAACAAAATAATATATATATATATATATATATATTATAAGACAACCATAAATTAAATACACTAACACTTACTAAATCAATCTAAGAACTACAATTATTCTAAACACAAAAGTAAATATTCTAAATACAAATAGTTTTTATCAAAGAGACAGACATAGATTATTAAACACCAACAAAAACAATTTCAAGCAAACAACACTTAACAACCTTTATAAAGTGATGACTTATTCCCTATCTAGATTTCTTAGGATTTGGCAATAACAGGATTTGGAATTGCCATATTCTTGAGACGTTGTCTTTCTGCATAAAATTTAGGCCAAAGTTTAGAGATGGCACCTTGAACACACCCATTAGGATGGTCTTAAAGGGTAGCATAGAGATCATCCAAGTTCCCCTTAAAAAATCCATCCTTGTAGAAATTTATTTTATCCTCTCTATTTATAGACACAAACTTAGGTGAAGTACATTTTCTCTTATAGTTTTGTCGTCCACATTTGTTAAAAGTGACCACAGTGGCACGAGCTCTTCTTTTCATCGCACTATGATTGGTGCCCATACATGGTAAACTGACATTTTAACTGAAGTTACTCATACGTATCTTCCCTTCTATCAGCATCCTCATATCACTAGGGATGCCAAAACACATAAGAATCTAAAACCGAGCGCTCTTAGTCTTGTATTTCTTCCTGAGAACTTTCTTGGAAAGTGATGGAAAATACTTTCTCAAGTGTTAGTACTTTAGGTCCATGATGAGATGAAATAAAAGTAAATAGAAAAGGAAAATCGAGACAGTGAGTTGTAGAATCCTAAAAATCCTTCTTCTTTTAGAGAGAGAAAGAATAAGATGAGAAAGAAAAAGATCTACAGAGAAGGAAGATGATTTGTGAGTTAGAGAGAGAATAAGCTCGGAGGAATAAGCTCTCATGCATAGTAAATGTATATATAGACCAAGATTGAATCACTATAGGCGACACGTATAGAGACCACATGCAAAAGACAGCACTGTTTTTTAATTGAACTGATTTAGAATTTGGACCAAGCCCAAATGTTCTAAGCTTAAATGGGCCAGCTTGTTTCAGGGCCTTAACCCATTTGGAACAAGTTTAATAATTGACATGAAATTTGAAGCCCAAATTGTTCAGATCTCAAGCCCAATTCGAAGCCCACTTAAGATAAAATTAACCAAGAATAACAAGTCTAATTTAATAACAATCAGCAGTCATTCTAAATGGTATTCAAACCATTCCATAACAATTAAATCTTCTTGTAACTCAAATAATTTGCTTTAATCAAAGCCTTGTTGAACAATGCGTACACTTTTGTCTTATTCTTAATACTCAACATCTGTCAATATATTCACCATTAATACTACCAAGGGTTTTGAACATGACTAACCTTGAAATTATTATACTTTTCTTTCAACCAAGATGACATCATTTGGTAAAGGCAATTGATGTTACTACTTAGAAACATCTACAATCCTCACAATCCCACTTGTGCAATCTTTAATTCCTTATATCAACAAAACCTTAGATAAACAAAAGATTTAACATCTAAATATCTAGAATCAAATGTCTTCATCTTCAAGTCCAAAATCATTGCATATGCTTTAGGTATTATGATTTACTTAAGGAAACATGTATTGGTCATTTTTACACTATATCCCTTCATAAAGACTATTGATGCCACTTAAATACAACATACGCAGCATAAATATTCCAACTTTGAAATTCATACATTCTTTGATTGTACAAAACCACAATAGAGTAAAAGTTTACATCTATCTCACTCAAGGTTCAATGTCATGGATTTCTAACTTATCTTATATTCCTCATGTAAACAAAACCTCCAAGAAAATTTATTGAGACTTAAGTACTCCATTGAGTCTATGCATAATTACTACATGTTTAAATTAATTATGAATAATTTGACACAACCATGCCAAAACTTGAAATCAACAACTCAAACCTTATATTTCTTATCATTTCTCACTAAATAAAGGCTTATAAATCCTTGTAACTATACAAATCTCTCTTAAGTAATATATGTATAAATTCATTTCATATAATCGTCACACTGGCATAATCGTTAATATTCACATTCTAGGGTTTCTCTATGTCACAACATCCTCTTCAACTGTATAAATTAACCTATAGGTTTAATTTAATGATGACATTAAAATTCAACTATAAAACTATCTTGAAAATTGATTTTTAAAATGGTGTTACACTCCTTAGGTTAACGGAACTTAGGCTCTGATATCAAAAATTCTATAACATCCCTAAATAGGGGTTAATAGTTTTAAATAAATTAGATAAAGATCAGAAAATAAAAATAAAACTTCAAAACAAATTTGCCTAAGACTTAAATGAAAACTCTCAAATCAAAATAAAAATATAAACAACAAATAAACCATAGTTTAATATAGCACCTTTAAATTAATAATGTAAATTTACTCTGCGCTATATACAATATGAAATGTTTGAGACATGTTTTTATAAAGCAAACTGGATCATTACTTTTGTTTAGGATTTATATCTCTTTTTTTTTTCTTTTGCTTGAGGACTTGCAAAATCTTAAGTACGATGCTCATGCTCTCTCTCTTGCAAATTCTTAACAACGCCGAAGACAAAGCTTGTAGATCTCGAAGCTATCCGTTGATTCAACATTTCATCTAGGATCACAGATCTCAAAGCTTGTCTGTAAAATTCTTGCTGCAGAACTAGAATTTTAACGCCCCTAAGTGAGGGTTAACAGTTTTAAAAAAATTAAATAAAGATTACAAAATAAAAATAAAACTTCAAAACAAATTTGCCTAGGACTTAAATGAAAACTCTCAAATCAAAATCAAAATATAAACAACAAATAAGCCATAGTTTAATGCAACACCTTTAAATTAATAATATAAAATTGTCATTATCATCATTTCAACCCTCAATATATCTTAATACATTTATAAAAAGTTACATACAATGCTTATATTATCAAGAAGAACATTCTCAATAAAAGAAGAGATTCCAACTAAATATAGATACATAGCTTCCTTAATTATATCTCCCATTGTCACCTCACCCCTTGCGAGTCCTAAAAAGATGAAATACAAGGGAATGAGCGGCAACATGCTCAATAGAGAAAACCATTATTTACCTTTAGGTTTTTATCATTACCACAATAATACATGTATCATTAGTTAGTTCTTAACATTATTCATCAATATTATCATGTTTACTTTTGGTGGATACCCTATGTTATTCTTACCAAGTTCCATACATATATATATATACACATATATTAATTCAAGATTCAATAATACTCATCTGTATCCACCGTACAATAGAGTATCATAATCATTTAACTCAACGAAATCTAAATGGGCACGCTTGACCACTCTACAATTATTCAAAGAGTGTCTAGGACATCAACCCCAAATCCTCACTAAGTCAATTCTTGTATAGTGCAGTCTGGGACTTCTGACCTAAGGGAGCATCATCACCTCCCCCTATTTTACCTTTTAGGGTATTCACACCCAAGGATGTAACTACCGCCCTCTTCATGTCTTACTATTCCTCTTCTAACCACTGTTGTTATGTATAGAGTGTATTTCCTAACCATACTTCTCAATTTTTTCAATACATGTCAAATCAATTTAGTCCTCATTGTACATTACAAAACAAGTTCATTTATGTCTCATAACTAATATTCATATTATAACACACACACACACACACACACACACACACACACACACACACACACACACATATATCTTGCAATGTAAAAAATCAATTTTTATTCTACAAAACCTCACAAAAGATGAGTAATAGATTACCTACCGTTACCTTTAAGCAAATACATTATCGATAATTTCTAGCTCACGAAACCAAGTTCATCACGTAAGCTCTAAGTACATCGTTATCCTGAGTCGTATAAAATAATCATACTTTAACTTAAATCCTAAGCTACAATTATGTCAATTTATCATTTAATTTTATTAGCATGCTATAATCATTAATATGCTAAAAATATAAACATCAATTTTTTCAACTTAATTTTAGTAAATTATGGAATAAATAAAGTAACAATAAAATAAAAACACATGAATTTTATTTTGGTACAAAATGTGTTAGAATGAATTTTTTTTTTAAATAAATGATATAATTTTTAAATATTTAGAAATAAAGCAATTAAAAAGTTTGATATTTATTAAAATAAATTTTTTTAAAAAAATTAGAAGCTATATAGAAAACTTTGTATTATTACCAAAACATAAGTTGTCAGATAACTACTTTTTTCCTAGTGGTTTGGTCTTCCTTATTTGTTCTTAAGGTTGAGGGTTCAAACCCCACCTGAAACATAAAATCCAGCCTCTGTTATTATTAAATCTCCACTTAGAAAGACGACATGTCATTTTTAAGAAAACGACATGTAGTTTTTTGGGAAAAACGACATGTAGTTTTTGTGAAAAGTGACATATCGTTTTTCACCTAGAAAAATTCTCACAAATAGCCCAAAATATGAAGTTTTGAGTTTTCTTTAAATATTGTTTTTCTGACAGCTTTCTAAGCATAAAAACAATACATAAACAATATATAATCGTCTTTATACAATATAAACTCATTTTCATGGATTTACATGTTTAAAACATAATCAAAATCTAATTTTTAAGTTTGAAAACCTTACCTAAATCTTAGCCTAAAAAAGTTGTTTAGATCTTGAAATCTTCAAGTTTCCTTGATCTATGAATTTGTGAGAGATTGTTTTATAAGCATTGTGAGACAATGGCTTGAAAATGTTGTTTGGTTCTTCCTTGGATGCTCTCTACGTTAGTATCATGGAAGATGAAGAAAAAAAGAAGGAGATGAAGAGTAGGGAGAGAGAGAGATGTATGAGAGAGAGTGAAGGGAGAAGACTCAAACAAGAACAAAATAATTGAAAAGGGACAGGTAGGTGAAGGGTGGTCTCCATCAGAGGCTTTGGTGCACAAAATGCCAAATGGTATTCTTGTAATTAAATAAAAGTTCCAAGGCTATTTAGATAAATATGCTAAATAGGTATACAAAAATTTTAGAAATTTTGAAATAGGTAGAAATAAATAATGTGGTATAAATTTTAGGTGAAATAAAAATTTTAGTTGACACACTAATAATTAATTTAATTATAATGATACCTGTAAGAAAAATAACAGGTGTCACAAGAACTATCGTTACATTTGAAATCATAGATCTCGTCGATTTACTTCAACAAACTTCAACAAGCTTGAGGAACAACAATGGATGAGGATGCAAGGAATATTGCTAGGAATCTAATTCAATCTCACTTGTCGTGGCTATCAATCTTGCTAGCCATTAGAACGTTGATATCATTCATGAATTAAGACTTTGTGGAAAGTGTCACCAGATCTTATGAAGAGCAATTTTCTCCATAAGTGGTTTTCTAAAATTAGACCTCAATTGTTTTGGTGGTTTGTGATTGTGAATTTATTGTGTTTGAAACTACTTTGTACTTGGCTTTGTAAATTTTTTTTTTAATAATAATATGTTTGGTGTGACGTCTGGCCTAGGCGTACTCCCTCAAGCCTCCATAGGACCCACCTTATGGGGCCCTCGGACTTATGGCTCTTATTGGTAGACTATCCTCATGCCGCCCGCTCATCCGTATTGTCCCCTCTAGGGCCCTCTAGCCCCTCAGGGTTTTTCTTTCACGTCCCTCGGGTTTAAACCTCAAACCTCCCTTAAGAGGTTCTTATTTCCTTCTTGAGTACCAATTGAGTAGCTCAATTGGTACTCGAGAAAGAAATAAGAACCTCTTAAGGGAGGTTTGAGGTTTGAACCCGAGGGACGTGAAAGAAATCCCTGAGGGGCTAGAGGGCCCCAAAGGGGACCATACGGATGAGTGGGCGGCACGAAAATGGTCTACCAATAAGAGCCATAAGTCCGGGGGCCCTACAAGGTGGGTCCTATGGAGGCTTGAAGGAGTACGCCCCAGCTGGACAGTACAATAAAACGCGCATTTATTGTGGCGTCTGGCCCAGGCGTACTCCCTCAAGCCACCATAGGACCCACCTTGCGGGGCCCCCAGACTTATGGCTCTTATTGGTGGACCATCCCCGTGCCATCCACTCATCCGTACTGTCCCCTCTAGGGCCCTCTAGCCCCTCAGGGTTTTCTTTCGCGTCCCTCGGGTTCGAACCTTAAACCTCCCTTAAGAGGTTCTTATTTTCTTCTCGAGTACCAATTGACTCACCTTCAAATGCTAACCATCCTTAGAATTACCTAGGTCTAGTCGTAACCCAACTCGAGCCATTACTAAGCAAACCCAACCGTCCCCATAGGCTGATCAACTTTTGTTATCCGATGTGTTGCCACCTTAGCTCCTGATAGCCAGGACACCCGAGCTAACCAAGAGAGGCCACGAAGTTCGCACCCACTGCGATAGAGCCCCAACATTATTTTTTTACACATTTTGTAAACATTTGACATTATTTACTAATTCTTAAACCAGATATGCTACTTGGCTCGTCCCCCGTTAAAAAAATGTTTTTCATGCTATACTTAAGAAACATATAACATAGTCCAACTCATATTACATACTTAAGTTATGCTACATTAAACATGTATATAATTTACAAAAAGGTAAGTTCTAGGGACGTTATTTATGAAAATTCTCTAATTCTATTTTGCCCCATTGAATTTAAGGAAATGAACTATTTACATATACTACACAATACTAAGGTTGGATTAATTTATGACAAAAAATAATAATAATAAATTGTTGTTGACATCCACTTTTAGATAAGGCCCCTTTAAAGACTCAAGCCCATCATTCTCATATTGCAACGCTAATAGGCTTGCTGCATTGACCCAAGTTAAGCTTAGGGAACTCACGTGGATTTTGGTTTGGTAGGCCATTAATAGATTCAAATAAAGAACCAAATCAATCCTTTATAACATATTTATTTTCGACTAAAGTGGTAAGGAAGGGTTATTCTCAGACAAGATTGATTCTAATTAATTAGTTATCGATTCAACAACCTAAGATACACTAATGCTAAACAAAAAGTTGGAAGATTTTGATTATGAACTAAATTAGCAAAATAAAATAAACATAAATAATAAAATATTTCAAAAAATGAAAATAAAACTAGTTAAAGGAGTATTCTCTATCATTAAACAATAATTATAAAATTATACATAATTATTTTCAATTCTTTATTGAAACTACCAATCGTAGATAACAACAAACTCTACTATCTCAATCTTTCCTTACTATGTTGTTTAATAAAAACAAACTCTTTATTAAATTTCTGTCCATTAAATAACCTAAAACAAGCTTTTCTAGATTTAACATTATAGAAGAATTAAGATGAGAAAGATAGGTTGATCTAAAAAACAAATATATAAGTTCATTTCATTTAACTTAGGCTATGTTTTACATGCAATTATATGAAAACTTGACCATAATCAATGAACATAATTCACTATTAATGATTAGAAAAACAAAAAAATTACTTATCAAGATTTCCAATCTAGCAATTGATAATTTTCAGGACTTATTTAGCTGCATACCTAAATAAAACAAGAAAATAATCATAAAAAAAAGTCATAGAAGAACATAAAAAAATTCCAATTGAAAAATTTGATACAATTTTGAAAATCAATTATCAAGCCATGTCTAGGGTTTTGAAATCACCCTTAACCAAAAATAAATCTAAACTAATAACATAGAAAAGAAATGAAAAGAAAAGAATAAATAAGAAGAAGAACAGTAATATTGTTGAAGAGTTTTCTAAGCAGATTACCCTTCTTGAGCCACCACCTAAGCTTCTTTCTCATCTCTCCTATTCTAAAGTAAGAAAACCTAATAAAAAGGTTGTTTTCTTATACTCCAAAGCGATATGTTTATAGGCAACTAAGGTTGGAATGAAAAGGGAAAAGTTGGAGCCATTTTAGACCAAAAATCAAGTAAGAACTTGTCAACACACGTAGGGGTGCCATTTTTTCCTTTGCAACATGGGTTTCTAGCCACTTGGCACTGGAGCTACAATAAGGTGTCCTAAGGGTGCCATCTCTTTGCCCAATGGCACTGGACCACCCAAAATATGGGGCTGGTGTGCTAGCTTGCTGGTCCTATGGCCTAGTTTCACCCATGTTTCAAGATACAGAGCCTAAAACTCATCCAAATCATAGTTTTCAACTTAAAACAACTACAAAATATAAAAACATAAACATAAGAAAATGAAGAAACTAAAGAAGAAAAAATATGGAAGATAATTAAAAAAATGAAAAATTGAGCGCTTATCAGCCATGAGGAGTCAAATGAACCCATGTATTTCAATTTGATTTGGTTTTAAATCTGCTTGGTTGATCTTAAAAATAGTTGAGCTAGGATAAATGCATGATGGAGAAAAACAACCCAAAATTCCTCCCTTCTTAGGTCAAAAATAGCCAAAAAGCCTTTATATTGCCTTAGAACAACCCAGCAAAATGAAACCATGGCCAAAAATCAATTCCTTAGGTAAATAGGCTAAGAAAACATAGTTAAACCAACAAGTATGCCTCCAAGAATGCCCAATGCATGCTTCTAGGAGCACATCTCCAAAAGATCCCTTACCCCATGTTCGTAAAGCCTTCATTCGAAGTAGTAGACTAACCACCAAAGGTGCCATTGATATGCCGACATAAGTGCTTCCTTCGTGCAATTTTGAAGACACTTCGATCGACTATCAAAAGTCTCAAACTTAGCCAAATGATGAAACCTTACTCCAAATAAGGTTTCACGAGCATTAGACTTCCAAAATTAGGGAGTCAAATTTGGTCAAAGTTCCTTAGGGGCTTCAGAACCATAGGAGAGTCTAAAATATGTGCAAAAAGTTGAAATTTGCCTTAATTGTGTGCTATTTATGGCCAACCCAAAATTCAATGAGGAAAGTGCCTCGTACATTTGCTCTGGAGGGAATAGAGTGTTGCATGTATTCTCATACCATAATAGCACTACTCTTCGAGCAAGCTATTAGAGCTCACCAATCTTGCCTATAGATGCCCCTACTTTCACCATTCAAGAATAGATAGAAGAGAGGTACATATCCATTCATTTTAACCATTGTTTCTCTTAAAAGCTTTATGTGTCTTCTTTTTTTTTTTTTTTTTTTGAAGTTTATGCTCGTCAAACTTGAAATTTTTTATAGATATCCTTCAAGTCTCCACTCTTGGAGATTGGGAGCTTCCTCCAAGAGAGCCTTTTTAACTTTTCGAGTTTAGTGAGAATGTTTCCTAAAACACTTAAGAATTCCATCAAAGCCTCTTGCGCCTTTTAAAAGCCTCTAAAATCCTTTGCTTTATTTCTTGGTAATCTAAACCCAATGCCCTATGTTTTCCTCTAAATTATGCCTTTATAAAACAAAAAGGATGCCAACATTTTATTCAGTTACTACACCTCTCTTTCCCCACTTTATGAATAAGTACTAGACTCGCCTTGTAGTTTATTCAGTTACTACACCTCTCTTTCCCCACTTTATGAATAAGTACTAGACTCGCCTTATAGGCAACTTTGTTTCCATCCCTCATGGAGACAACTTTGTCTCTATCCTTTTAACCAAATCGCCATTAACCCTATGACTACTCCTTCCACCATCTCTACTTACGTCTGTTCCTTTACTGTTGTATTTTTGTGTTCTTTTAATCTCAAAGTGGAACTTTGGTTATTTGGCAATAAAATAGGCCTTAGAAATCATTTTTCTTTGGTTCATTTCGAGCCTAACCGTCCCCAATACTTTATTTGAGGGTCTATTAATGCCACTTTATATAAACTTTTAAGTATTCCAGCCACATCAAAGGTCACCAGTAAATAGAAGATATACACACATATAACCTCAATACATCACGCCCATGTATTTATCAGACCTCAACAATTGCAGAAAATGTCACGCCACTTCATCATATTATAATTATAACTTCTAAATTACCCTTGATGTACCAACCAATATCTGGTATCCGCTATAATTACCAACTACTATCCTCCATCCTTTTTGGTCAATATCTACCAAGACCCACAACACCACGACAATCCTTGTTGTCAGGTTATCACAAAAATCATAAACACAATATTCATAGCAAAAATTGTAAAAAAGAACTATAATTAGATTAAAAAATATAAAAAATAAATAGATAACAAAAATGTCAAAGAAGACAATATATGAAGAGAATAACTCAAAAACTGGTCTTCCTTTATTGATGACATCACCACACAGATGAAGCTTCATCTTCCCCATTGATGGTGACAAAAGTGACAATCAAGAAAATCGATGGGGTCGGGTTGTGTATTACGTAACACCTAGATCTAGCTATGATTATGAGGGTGGTCTATAATGAGCTCAACTTTTTAAGCCATTAACCTTCATGCTTGTACCTCCTTAGAAAATATAACCATATTCTTGGCACTTGAAATTCAGAAATTTAAAAAAAAAAAATTTGAAAACTTGTTGCTTTCTTAACTTGTAATATTCGCAATCGTATTTTGCATAACTGAAATGTTAGTTTAGACTTAAATTAAAGGCACAACCAAGTTTGACCTGGATTACAAAAGATCCAAATGTAACTTATCTTAAATTTAGCTAAACCGTTTTTGCATAAAAACACAGGATATTTAGCAAACAAAATAATTAAACAGACTAATTATTCTCAAAATATTGTCTTAGCTTATAGTTATACTTCCAAAAGACTTACATATCCTAACACAAAATATTATATATATACATATATATATATATATTGCATAATAAAATTACATCCCAATGCCTCCATTGTTTCCTATTCTCTCGCTAGTCCATGAAACAGAACTAATTTGTAGGTTTCTTTCCAAGATTAGCCACATCATGATCAAATAAGGCGAGCTCTTGTCTAGTGATGAGACTGTAAAAGTGCACATTCTTTAAGTTTAAAATTATTTATTTTTGCTTTTAATTCTTGTTAAGTCTTCTAATTAGTAGCATTTTTCTATTTAATAGTGTCTTAGTGTGTAAATATTTTTATTATATGTTACCGGTGTGTTTTATGTTTAAGAATATTTTTCATAATTTTTCAAGTCATCTTTGTGTGTTTAATAACTAATTAGTGTGAAATTAGTTAAAACTAGAAAAATATTTTTTTATGAATATATGTTCAACGTTAATTAGTTGTAAAATATGTTTTTAGTTAGTAAATATGTTTTATTATGTGTTTAGTAATTTTTAAAAATATTTTTACGTCTTAAGCAGTGTTTTGGGTATAATCAAATTAGCACTATATCACATTCTTATATTAGCAAGTTTTTAGTTTGTTTTTTATTTTTATAAATATTTTAAAATTATTGTAAACATTAAGTTTATAAAATAATTAATTTTAGTGTATTTGTTAATTTTAGATTTAAATTCTAGAGCAAAACATTGTCAAGACTAGCAAAATTTGACAAATGTTGTATCATCATCAATAGGGTCATTATTTCAAAAAAAATAAAAAATAAAAAAAGTCAACCAATTAGATGGCATGATGACAAGACAAGAAAAAAAAATACAAGTTTGTGTGAAGGAAGAAAAGAAAGGAGAAAAAGAAAAAAAACAAAACAAAACAAAATTTTATGTTTACTTTAACCCTAGGGTTGCTTGAGATTCAATGTGGGCAAGCTCAAGTTAAGCCCTTAAAGCTTTGATCTTGTTCGTCCAAGGCCAAATTCAACGGTCCTCAGCTTCGCCTGTCTGGTCCCATAGGTCTCGCCTTCTCCCACTCCTTTCTGACCGATAGATGATAGTAGGCCCGCGTATTTGATGGTCCTAGTTGTAGTGCATATGTGCCTCCACCTCATGCATCACATAGGATTATGAACCTGAACTTACATTCTCAGGAATGCTACAACGGAGAAAAAGAAGAAAAACAAAATAATAAAAAATCACAAATTGTCAAATTGCTCGAGTTTTTATTTTCAAAAACATTAAATATATTACAAAAATATCAAATTGTGTAGCAATGGTTCCATTTCCTTGCCTGTGAAAGGCGAGGCTCTTAAGCTTCAAAACTCGTCCCTTATTTCCACAAAGGTAGTAGCCTTAAGGAATTGATCCAGGAGCAGTCCAAGATTGTAGAACTTCTATGGAAGTTCGGATCCTTCTTAGATTTTGTGTGTATTTATTTTGTGTAATAATTAAAGTTAGTAAAAAAGTAATGTTTTGTTTTAAATCTATTTTTATTGCTTTTATTTTAAAAATGTCTTTTTAATTTTTATTTTTGTTGTGGTGAAAAGGTAAAACTTTAGCAAAATTAATTAAGTTAATTTTAACTCTCTAAGTAGAAATAATGCCAAAATTATTTTAGAATATGGTTAATATTTGTTTTAACTATTTTGCTTGTTAAAAAAAATGAATTTGATTTATCTTGGACATAAAATTGCATGGTAAATACTTAAGATTCGATAATAAGTAAAAATAAAATAAATATAAGTGGATATTATTTGTAAAAATGAGTTTCTACTACATTGTCAACATGAACTGACATAATAAATGCTTGATAGTTCTCAATTTATTGTAGATAGAAGATGACATAGTACATTTTTCGACCTAATTAAATATAATCAAAAGAGGGTGAAAATAAACCTTAATAAATTAACCTAGGGTGGATTCTATAACCAAAATACTTTTATTATTATTGTTTTCTTTTCTAATTTAATCTTTATTCTTTTGTTTTGTAGCTGCCGTTAACTTGCAAAAATTTGTAAATTAAATTTGTAAATATTTTTATTTTTATTTTAAATATTTGAAAACTTAATTATTTAAGGCAAAAGTCTTCTCTATAGATTCAACCGCAAACTCACCAAAACTTTATTACTTGAGACAACCTGTACTTGGGTTTACCAAGAACCATATTTTGGACCCAAACAAGTTTTTGACGCCATAACAAGGACAAAAAGCTAAGGGTGCAATTTGGGTTGCATCACTTACAAACATTTAATTCACAAAACATTTATAGATATCTTTATATGCATGATCCAATTATAAACAGTCCAATTATGTTTCTATTTCAACTTTTTACTACTTTCTATAGGTCTTGTGTTCATACCCGGTGCAAGCGATCGAAGTGGGGAGTAGGGAGAGCAACGCTCTGAACAACATCCTAGGTCCTTTTAGACTAGCTTGTTAATATTTCCCCTCGAAGGATTGCACATCACATGTTAACTTACTGAAATTTTCATTAATGTCATGTTTATTAAGTGAGCATGCATTTATAATTACATCACATAAATTAACATTTGTATTTCTTATAAAACAGAGGCAAACATCACTTTGTGAAAACAATAAAAAATGTAAATATAAACATGCACATATATGCTTAACTAATTTTTTTTAAAAAAATATAAGTCGATATTATAGATGAGATTTTGTACTTAGATTTTGCGCTAGCGATTACCAAGTTTTCCACATATAATTAGTACTGTGTCTTTATTATTTTGATACCCAACTATTAGCATATCACTCTATGCTAATTACTAAAAAATAAATCTTAATTTTTTTGGACTCAATAACTTTTTTTTAGGGGTTTATTTAATTGATCTAACTTAATTGTTATTTCCCTTTATCTCTTAATTAGTAATTACTTCTTCAACTCAATTATACATTTTTATTTTATCCAGTTCAAGTAGAAACTTATTTATTTTCCTCCTCACATGACCATGGAGGATATTAAGAGTAATCCTGATTCATATTCAGTCATTTGGGCTCTACTTTTTTGGGACCTTTTGGGCTATAACGTCTACTGATTAAACAAATTAAAACATAGGAATTTTCACAACATGGCCCTATAAGGTTCATTTGGTCTTTCTGAACTTTTTGAAAATTAAAAATCATTTACCCCACCGATTATTAAGTTCGGATTCAACTTCCAAATTAGTTAAAAATCATTTTAAATGACTAACTTATTGTTTTAATGTTCTTACTTAACAAAATGCCACTTTTGTCCTTGTTCGATTTTTCTTTAGCCTTCTAACCTTCTCTTAAATTTTCAAAACTGTTTATATGAGTCTTTCTCAGTGTTTACAGCCCAGTCATCCCTTCATAACCATCCTCAGATATTATTTTCATTTTGCCCCTTTAAAGCTTATTTCTTGCATCTAGTTCTTGATTTTACCATTTGATATACTAATTCACTTGCACTATAAAACCGATTTTTTCCTACTATATTAAACCGCCTGAGAACTGTTTTAAAACTGTCTAGAAACAGTTTTTGCTGTAAATTTTTAGTTTTTACATTACTTATATTTTTAGCCCGGTTTTGACAATTGTTGCGCTTTTGTCCCTAACCAAGTTTCTGCTGCTCCTATAACTTAGTCCTTAGTCACTCACTTGCTTGGACATTATAAAACTGCATTTTGCGGGGAAAAACTATCATGTTTCTGTTAAAACCAAAAAATCCATTTTCGGCCCCATTTTTTACAATTTCACGGTCCTAGACTTTAACTAAACTGTCTTAAGTCATCTTGACACACTAAAATCAAAAAATATTAAGCTTTCCTGTACAGTTCCAGTTTCTGCCAAATTCTAATATTTTTAAATTTTCATGTAAATTTTCTTTGTCACACATGTCCCAAAAGTGTGAATTTTTTTTGTTAGTCCTACATATTACTTTGGCAAAACTTTTTTGGCCTTCTTACATACAAAATTTTTGGCAAGCTCATTGCCCTACAATACCTCTTTTAGATTCCAATTATTTTTAAATTTGGGACCAAAAACCGAAACGCATAAATTTTAGTGTAAAGTTTCATAAAAAATACACTTTGAGCGCTAAATTTCTATCAAACATAACTTTGACCACAGGTATTCTTCTTAAATAAATACACTTGAGACATAAAAAATCATGTCATGTTAAGCGTTTTTCGTACTAAAGTCCACATTTTGTGCCATAACCACTTGAAATTTACATTTTTAAGCTAAAAAAATTAATCCATTAAACTATTTTTTTTAGAACTATTTTTTTTAAACCTACTCCAATCATCATCGTGTAAAAACTTTATTATTCTATAACAAGCATCAACACCTGAGTTTAAAAACTAAACTTCCCAACTTTAAGGAACTAACTACAAGAAAATCTTAATCTCTTACCTTGAAACAACTCCTTATCTATCTTTAAAACACCAGGCTTTGTTCCTCGGTGAAAAATGGGGCTTTTTTAAAGATATTTTTAAGAGACTTGGGCATGAGAGGGACGGCCTATCGAGAGGAAAATGGGAAGAATTTACTAACTTGGAGACTTGTAGAAAGTAATGGAAGACGGAAATTTGGAACAACTCTTTCTATTATTTATAGGATATCTAATTGGGAAAAAAAAAAATTTCTTGCTTCCCGGGCAAGCTCTGATTTTGTGAGACCTTTTGTTATGCAACTTTGGGTATGGAGCTTAGGAGGATTTTGGTGGGTTTTGGGCTTTGGTAAGTTATGTTGTCTTGCGTAATGTTCCAAGTAAGGAGATGAAGCTTCTTTTACTTCTTCTTCTATTTTTTTTTTTTTTTAACATAAATTGTCTTTTTCATCAATCATCAATTGATATATTGAAAAACAAAAAATTAGAATGCCATTTTCGTTCCTACTTGCCCCATAAACATTTCCTTTTTTTAAAGAAATGATATAATAAGATCCTCTTAAAAGGTCTTATCTATAAAACCTATTTTTTAAACTATCAGATTTAATCTAAGAGTTTAAAACATACAACTCCATAATAATAGGTCTCCCTTTATACAATCGAAATTAAAACTAAAATTACACTCAAAATTTAAAAAAAGTAATGAATTAACAAAAAAAAAAAGAAAAAAAAAGAAAATGAATAAAAATACACCCATGGAGGCTTCTGGGAACGACATGAGCTCGACCAAGGTGACCCACGGCGGAAGAGAACCTTCTCAGGCTAGACCTTGGCGACCCAGGTGACGGAGTGACTAACCACTCATCGACGGCAGCATTGAGGTGTCTCCATCCCTTGGACAGGTACAACGACATGAGAATTACAACCCACAATCACCAGTGCCTCTCGACAAATCTATGCACCATCTCAACTCCATCACAGTAGTTGTAACGGTGCTTGCATCCATCATGAAGTTGGGTTTGGATTTTTGGCATGAAAGGTAGGTCCGTCTTGGTGTGTGACCTCCAATGGAGTCCAATGACAAGGTGAATCGCAATGGGAACTTCGCCTCACCACCTCTGCACAGGCCATCATTACGAGGGTCATGAAGGTCCCACGATGACCAATCGATAGCGGTGGCAATGTTGTGATTGTAGGATGGGCTACCACTGTCGCTATTTTGGGTCACCAGCAACCCCCATTGCTAGCGATGCAGGAGAAGGAATCCTCCATTTTTCTGCTTTTTTTATCTTTGAATTTTTAGGTTATGTATGGACTTATTTTAGTTTTGGTGAGCTTATTTATTCTTAATTGTAGGATGTAAATCTGATGGACTAAAAAATGGTTCTTATTAATGAGAACAATTAACGGGTCTTACTGTAGTTATTCCTTTTTTTGCACCCACAGCATAGCTTGGAAAAGCAAGCTTCTTTAAGAAGATTTATAATATATATATATATATATATATATATATATGGGTTTGGACTTGAGGTTATATGAATGCTATCTCATTTTTTCTTTTTAAGAAATTGCACTAAATAATATAGTTTTAATTTTTAATGCAAATAAATACCACATTTTTAAAAATACTTAAGTATGTAATATGTCTCGAATCACGTATTTTTTTTAAACACTTAAGTCTTCAACTTTACCTCATCCTCCTCCTTCTTCTTCTTCTTCTGCTTGGGTGCCAAGCTCCTTATATATAGGTATTGAATAAGCATGACAATGCACACCTTAAATCTTAGCTCGACACGTGTCATCTCTTCTTCTTCTTTGTTTCCTTCAAATGGGTGCCAAGCTCCTTATATATAGGTATTGAATAAGCATGACATTGCACACCTTAAATCTTACCTCAACACATGTCATCATGTGTCGTTTTACATGTAATCCATGTGGCTTCCTTCGACACTTAGCTATCGCACATGTTTGCCATGTGTCGGCATGCATTCTTGCTGCATGTTACCTAAGACACTAAACTTGCTTCAATCCATGCCATGAGGCGCCATGTGTTACCATGCATGTGTGTCACTTTGCTATCATGCATGTAGGCCACTTAGTACCTATGTGTCATGCTAAGGTTAGTCGTGAGCCTTGTGACGACACCTCGTGCTTTTTAGAGTGATAAGTCATAACCTGACTCTGTATTTCGACATCTAGCGTCCTCTGATTATCACTTCATACTTAATTTACTACAATCTCTTTAAAGCTTGTAAACATCTTTTAATCTTCCATTCATGAGTTTCTAACTCTAAGACAAAACTTAAAAATACATGCTACAATATTTGAACTTATTTTTCCTGTTCAAATCAGTTTGCCAAACACTTTGAAAATGAAATTAAAAACTTAAATCAATTATGCATGTATATGATGTTTGTTGGTTTGTGAGATCGGTTTCTTATAATTAGTCAATCGAACTAAAACAAGAAAATAAAAAAATAAAGAAACCCAAAATATGGTTTTATTTTGAGTATTTTTTAACAATTTTTTTTATTTTCTTCTGTAGTTTTATTAAATTAATTTGGAGTTGTTGGGGGAAATCTTCGCGATGAGGAAATCATCTGAAGTTCATACCCTCTTTAATCCAAGCACCTGATCAGGTTGGCTGAAAAGAGCAATCTGACTAGGGACCCATCCAACTAGGGTAGGAACTGTCCGACCAGGGACCCGTCCGACCAGGACAAGATCTATCCGACCAGGGCCTGTCCGAGTAAGATCTGTCCAACCAGGGACCTGTCCGAGCAGGACAAGATCTATCCGACTAGGGCCTGTCCGAACAGGATCTGTCTGACCAGGGACCCATCTGAGCAGGACAAGATCTATCTGACCAGGGCCTGTCCGAGTAAGATCTGTCTGACCAGGGACCCGTCTAACCAGGACAAGATCTATCCGACTAGGGCCTGTCCAAGCAGGATCTGTCCGCCTAGGGACCTATTTGACCAGGATAAGATCTATCCGACCAGGGCCTGTCCGAGCAGGATCTATCCAACTAGGGACCCGTCCGACCAGAGTAGGACCTGTCTAAGCAGGATCTATCCGACTTACCCAAAGACCACCACGTGGCACCATCTCAATCCTCCGTTGGGCAATCCTCCTTCATGAAGATCGTGACACCTGTCATTGGACACCTGGATTATGGAACAAACCGGTCCACACCCAAATCCAAACTAAACTCTATAAATAGGAGCATCAACTCCACCACAAAGGTACGGGCATTCTTCCCTTGCCTACCCTGCCTCTCCCTTAGCTCTTCTCGGTCAGAACACTGACTTGAACATCGGAGTGGCCTTGGCAGGCACCAAACCGATGTCCCCTTACTCCGAGGCCTTCTCTCCTCTTATAGATCTAACCAGACTAGGCCGAGGCAAACTAAACAGGAGACAGAACAGGGAACCCAACCTCCGTGCGCACCCGCATGCAGTGTTGTGCCGAATCCAGACATCAACATTTTGCGCTAGAAGGAGGGCCCCCGCGCCTTCCTAGCAGCCTCAGCTCTTCCCACTAGCCATTCCGTAGATGGCCAACTAGAGACCTACGGTCCAAGACGAAGAGTCCAACTAGGCCACGATTGACCAGAGACCTACGGTCTAGGATGAAGAGTCCGACCAGGTCGAAGAAGGTTACGGTCGACTAAAGAACACCAGGTCCAGGCTACAGACGACCAGGTCTAGGACGGAGAGTCCATTCTCAGGACGAACGACCAGAGACCTACGGTCTAGGACAAAGAGTCTGACCAGGTCCAAGAAGGTCACGACTGACTACAAAAGACAAGGTCCAGGCTACAGCCGACAAGGTCCAGGACGAAAAGTCAAACCAGGCCACAATCGACCAGAGACCAACGGACCAGGACAAAGAGTCCGACCAGGTCCAAGAAGGCTACGACTGACCACAAAAGACCAAGTCCAGGCTACGCCCGACTAGGTCCAAGACGAAGAGTCCATTCTCGGGACGACCGACTAGAGACCTATAGTCTAGGACGAAGAGTCCAACCAGGTCCAAGAAGGTTGCGGCCAACCAGACAAGACCAAGTCTAGGCTACGGCTGACCAGGTCCAGGACAAAGAGTCCAACTAGGCCACGACCGACCAAAGACCTACGATCTAGGACAAAGAGTCCGACCAGGTCTAAGAAGGATACAGCCGACCACAAAAGACCAAGCCCAGGCTACGGCGGACCAGGTGCAGGACAAAGAGTCCAACCAGGCCACGACCGACTAGAGACCTACGGTCCAGGACGAAGAGTCCAACCCGGTCTAAGAAGCTTACGGCCGACCATAGAAAACTAGGTCTACGATATGGCCAACTAGGTCCAAGACGAAGAGTCCAACCAGGCCATAATCGACCAAAGACCTACGGTCCTAGATGAAGAGTCCAATCAGGTCCAAGAAAGTTATGGTCGACTAGAGAAGACCAGGTCTAGGCTACGACTGACCAGGTCCAAGATGAAGGGTTCGACCAGGTCCAAGAAGGTTACAACCGACCATAGAAGACCAGGTCCAGGCTACGGCTGACCAGGTCTAAGACGAAGAGTCCAACCAGGCCACGACTGACCAGGGACCTACGTTCCAGGATAAAGAGTCCGACTAGGTCCAAATAGATTACAGTCGACTAGAGAAGACCAGGTCCAGGCTACGGCCGACCAGGTCTAGGATGAAGAGTCCAATATTGGGACGACCAACCAGAGACCTACGGTCTTGGACAAAGAGTCCAACCAGGTCCAAAAAGGTTATGGCTGACTACAAAATACTAGGTCCAGGCTACGGCCGACCACAGAAGACCAGTTCCAGGCTACAGTCGGCCACAGAAGACCAGGTCCAGGCTACGGCCGACCAAGTCCGGGACAAAGAGTCAAACCAGGCCACGACCGACCAGAGACCAACAATCCAGGACGAAGAGTCCGACTAGGTCCAAGAAGGTTACGACCGACCACAGAAGACCAGGTCCAGGCTACGCCCGACTAGGTCCATGACGAAGAGTCCATTCTCGGGACGACCGTACAAAGACCTACAGCCTAAGACGAAGAGTCCAACTAGGTCCAAGAATGTTACGACAGACCAAAGATGACCAAGTCTAGGCTATGGCCGACCAGGTCTAGGACAAAGAGTTTAACCAGGCCACGACCGACCAAAGACCTACGGTCCAGGACGAAAAGTCCGACTAGGTCCAAGAAGGTTACGGCCGACCAGAGAAGACCAGGTCTAGGCTACGGCCGACCAGGTCCAGGACGAAGAGTCCAACTAGGATGCGGCTGACCAGGTCCAAGATGAAGAGTCCAAGCAGGCTACGATCGACCAGAGACCTACGGTCCAGGACGAAGAGTCCGACTAAGTCCAAGAAGGTAACAACCGACCAGACAAGACCAGGTCCAGGCTATGGCCGACTAGGTCCAGGATGAAGAGTCCAAGCAGGCTACGACTGACCGGTGACCTACGGACCACGACAAAGAGTCCGACCAGGTCCAAGAAGGTTACGGCCGAACAGAGAAGACCAGGTCTAAGCTACAGCCGACTAGGTCCAAGACGAAGAGTCCAAGCAGGCTATGACCGACCAGAGACCTACGGTCCAGGATGAAGAGTCCGACTAGGTCTAAGAAGGTTACGACCGACCACAGAAGACCAAGTCCAGGCTACAGTCGACCAGATCCAGGATGAAGAGTCCATTCTCGGGACGACTGACCAGAGACCAACGATCTAGGACAAAGCGTCAGACTAGGTCGAAAAAAGTTACGATTGACCACAAAAGACCAGGTCCAGGCTACGATCGACCAGGTCCAAGACAAAGAGTCCAACCAAGCTACGACCGGCGAGGAGACCTCAGGTCCAAGATGAAGAGTCTGACCAGGTCCAAGAAGGTGATGGTCTACCAGAGAAGACCAGGTCTAGGCTACGGCTGACCAGGTCTAGGACAAAGATTCCAAGAAGGATACGATCACGAAAAACATTTCCCAACCAGATTAAGACTTTCGTGCTGATGACCTCCATCACCAAAGTCTTGGGGGGCTACTCTTGGGGGAAATCTTTGCGATGAGGAAATCATCTGAAGTTCATACCCTCTTTAATCCAAGCACCTGATCAGGTTGGCTGAAAAGAGTAATTCGACCAGGGACCCGTCCGACTAGGATAGAATCTGTCCGACCAGGGACCCATACGAGCAGACAAGATCTATCCGACTAGGGCCTGTCCGAGCAGGATCTGTCCAACCAAGGACCCATCTGACCAGGACAAGATCTATCCGACCAGGGCCTATCTGAGTAGGATCTGTCTAACCAGGGGCTCGTCTGAGCAAGACAAGATCTATCCGACCAGGGCCTATCCGAGCAGGATCTATCCGACTAGGGACCCATCTGAGCAGGACAAGATCTATCCGACTAGGGCCTGTCCGAGCAGGATCTGTCCGACCAAGGACCCGTCCAACCAGGACAAGATCTATCCGACTAGGGCCTGTATGAGCAAGATTTATCCAACTAGGGACCCGTCCGACCAGAGCAGGACCAGTCTAAGCAGGATCTGTCTGACTTACCCAAAGACCACCACGTGGCACCATCTCAATCCTTCGTTGGGCAATCCTCCTTCATGAAGATCGTGACACCTGTCACTGGACACCTAGGTTACGGACCAAACCAGTCCATACCTGGATCCAAGCTAAACTGTATAATTAGGAGCATCAACTCCACCACAAAGGTATGGGCATACTTCCCTTGCCTGCCCTACCTCTCCCTTAGCTCTTCCCGGTCTAAACACTGTCTTGAGCGTCAGAGTGCCCTTGGTAGGCATGGTGTCCCCTTACTCCGAGGCCTTCTCTCCTCTTGTAGATCTGACGAGACTACGCCGAGGCAAACTGAGCAAGAGACAGAATAGGGAACCCGACCTCGATGCACACCCGCATGCAGTGTTGTGCCGAATCCAAGCATCAACATTTGGCGCTAGAAGGAAGACCCCAGCGTCTTCCCAACAACCTCAGCTCTTCCCCACAGCCATTCCCTAAACGGCCAACCAGAGATCTACTGTCCAGGACGAAGAGTCCGACTAGGACCAAGAAGGTTACGACCGACCACGGAAGACTAGGTCCAGGCTACGGCTGACCACAGGACGAAGAGTCCAACCAGGCCACGACCAAAGAGTATGACTAGGTCCAAGAAGGAGACAACAGACCATAGAAGACCAGGTCCAAGCCACGGCCGACCAGGTCTAGGACGAGCAGACAATATCTATCCGACTAGGCCTGTCCGAGCAGGATCTGTCCAACCAAGGACCCATCTAACCAGGACAAGATCTATCCAACCAAGGCCTATCTGAGCAGGATCTGTCTAACTAGGGACCAGTCTGAGCAAGACAAGATCTATCCGACCAGGGCCTGTCCGAGTAGGATCTATCCGACTAGGGACCCGTCCGAGCAGGACAAGATCTATCCGACTAGGGCCTGTCCGAGCAGGATCTGTCCAACCAAGGACCCGTCCGACCAGGACAAGATCTATCCGACTAGGGCCTGTCTGAGCAAGATTTGTCCAACTATGGACCCGTCCGACCAGAGCAGGACCAGTCTAAGCAGGATCTGTCTGACTTACCCAAAGACCACCACGTGGCACCATCTCAATCCTCCGTTGGGCAATCCTCCTTCATGAAGATCGTGACACCTGTCATTGGACACCTAGGTTACGGACCAAACCAGTCCATACCTGGATCCAAGCTAAACTGTATAATTAGGAGCATCAACTCCACCACAAAGGTATGGGCATACTTCCCTTGCCTGCCCTACCTCTCCCTTAGCTCTTCCCGGTCTAAACACTGTCTTGAGCGTCGAAGTGCCCTTGGTAGGCATGGTGTCCCCTTACTCTGAGGCCTTCTCTCCTCTTGTAGATCTGACAAGACTACGCCGAGGCAAACTGAGCAAGAGACAGAATAGGGAACCCGACCTCGATGCACACCTGCACGCAGTGTTGTGCCGAATCCAAGCATCAGCATTTGGCACTAGAAGGAAGACCCCAGCGTCTTCCCAACAACCTTAGCTCTTCCCCACAGCCATTCCCTGAACGGCCAACCAGAGACCTACTGTCCAGGACGAAGAGTCCGACTAGGACCAAGAAGGTTACGGCCGACCATAGAAGACTAGGTCCAGGCTACGGCTGACCACAGGACGAAGAGTCCAACCAGGCCACGACCGACCATAGAAGACCAGGTCTAGGCCAAAGAGTCTGACTAGGTCCAAGAAGGAGACAACAGACCATAGAAGACCAGGTCCAGGCCACGGCCGACCAGGTCTAGGACGAAGAGTCCATTCTCTAGACGACCGACCAGAGACCTACGGTCTAGGACAAAAAGTTTGACCAGGTCCAAGAAGATTACGGCCAACCACAAAAGACCAAGTCCAAGCTACGGCAGACCATAGAAGACCAAGTCCAGGCTACGGCCGACCAGGTCCAAGACGAAGAGTCCTACCAGGCCACGACAAACCAGAGACCGATGGTCCAGGAGAAAGAGTCCGACCAGGTCCAAAAAGGTTACAGCCGACCAGAGAAGACCAGGTATGGTCGGCCCAACCCGGCCACGACTGACCAGAGACCTACGGTCCAGGACGAAAAGTCTGACCAAGTCTAAGAAGGATACGGCCAACCATAGAAGACTAGGTCCAGGCTACGGCCGACCAGGTCCAGGACGAAGAGTCCAACCAGGCCACAACCGACTAGAGACCTACGATCCAAGACGAAGAGTACGACCAGGTCCAAGAAGGTTATGGTCGACCAGAGAAGACCAAGTCTAGGACGAAGAGTCCATTCTTGGGACGACCGACCAGGGACCTACGGTCTAGGACAAAGAGTCCGACCAGGTCCAAGAAGGGTTACTGCTGGCCATAGAAGAACAGGTTCAGGCTACGGCCAACCAGGTCCAAGACGAAGAGTCCGACCAGGTCCAAGAAGGTTAGCCGACCATAGAAGACTAGGTCTAGGCTATGGCCGACTAGGTCTAGGACGAAGAGTCCAACCATGCCACGATCGACCAGAGACCTATGGTCTAGGACGAAAGTCCGACCAGATCCAAGAAGGTTACGGCTAACTAGAGAAGACCAGCTCCAGGCTATGGCCGACTAGGTCCAGGACGAAGAGTCCATTCTTGGGACAATCGACCAAAGACCTACGGTCTTAGATAAAGAGTCCAACCAGGTCCAAGAAGGTTTCGACCGACCATAGAAGACCAAGTCCACGCTATGGCTGACCAAGTCTAGGACGAAGAGTCCGACCAAGTCCAAGAAGGTTACAACCGACCATAGAAGACCAGGTCCAAGCTACGGCCGACCAGGTCCAAGACGAAGAGTGCAACCAGGCCACGAATGACCAAAGACCTATGGTCTAGGAAGAAGAGTCCGACCAGGTCCAAGAAGGTTACGGCCGACCAAAGAAGACCAGGTCTAGTCTATGGCCGACCAGGTCCAGGACAAGGAGTCCATTCTTGGTACGACCGACCAGAGGCCTACGGTCTAGGACAAAGAGTCTGACCAAGTCCAAGAAGGTTACAGCCGACCACAGAAGACCAGGTCCAGGCTACGGCCGACCATAGAAGACCAGGCCTAGGCTACAGCCGACTAGGTCCAGGACGAAGGGTCTAACCAGGCCACGACCGACCAGAGACCAGCGGTCCAGGACAAAGAGTCTGACCAGGTCCAAGAAGGTTAGGACCGACCATAAAACAATAGGTCTAGGCTTGGCCCGACTGGCCTGACCAAGTCTAGGACGAAGAGTCCATTCTCGAAACGACCGACCAGAGACCTACAGTCCTGAACGAAGAGTCTGACCTGTTCCAAGAAAGTTATGGCTGACTAGAGATGACCAGGTCCAGGACAAAGAGTCCAACCAGGCCACGACTGACTAAAGACCTACGGTCTAGGATGAAGAGTCCAACTAGGTCTAAGAATGTTACGACCGACCATAGAAGACCAGGTCCAAGCTATGGCCGACCAGGTCTAGGACTAAGAGTCCAACCAGGCCATGACCGTCCAGAGACCTACGGTCCAGGATGAAGATTCTGACCAAGTCCAAGAGGTTACGGTCGACCAGAGAAGACCAGGTCCAGGCTACGGCCGACCAGGTCCAGGACGGAGAGTCCATTTTTGGGACAACCAACCATAGACCTACAATCTAGGACAAAGAGTCCAACCAGGTCCAAGAAAGTTACGGCCAACCATAGAAGACCAGGTCTAGGCTACGGCCGACCACAAAAGACCAAGTCCAGGCTACGGTGACCAAGTCTTAGATGAAGAGTCCGACCACGTCCAAGAAGGTTACAGCCGACCATAGAAGACCAGGTCTAGGCTATGGCCGACCAGGTCCAGGACGAAGAGTCCAACCATGCCACGACCGACCAGAGACCTAAAGTCTAGGACGAAGAGTCCGACTAGATCCAAGAAGGTTACGACCGACCAGAGAAGACCAGGTCTAAGCTACGGCTGACCAAGTCCAGGACGAATAGTCCATTCTCAAGATGACCGGCCAGAGACCTACGGTCTTGGACAAAGAGTCTGACCAGGTCTAAGAAGGTTACGGCCGGCCACAGAAGACTAGGTCCAGGCTACGGCCGACCACAGAAGACCAGGTCCAGGCTACAGCCGACCAGGTCCACGACGAAGAGTCTAACCTGGCCTCGACCGACCAGAGACCTATGGTGCATGACGAAGAGTCCGACCAGGTCCAAAAAGGTTACAGTTGACTAGAGAAGACCAGGTCTAGGCTGCAGCCAACCAGGTGCAGGACAAAGAGTCCAACCAAACCACGATTGACCAGAGACTTATGGTCTAGGACAAAGAGTCCGACCAGGTCTAAAAAGGTTATGGTCGACCATAGAAGACCAAGTCCAAGCAACGGCCGACCTAGTCCAGGACGAAGAGTCCAACCAGGCCACAACCGACCGGAGACCTATGGTCTAGGATGAATAGTCCGACCAGATTCAAGAAGGTTACAGTCGACCAAAGAAGACCAGGTCCAGGCTACGGCCGATTAGGTCCAAGATGAAGAGTCCATTCTCAGGATGACCGACTAGAGACCTACGGTCTAGGACAAAGAGTTCGACCAGGTCCAAGAAGGTTACGGCCCACCATAGATGACCAGGTCCAGGCTACGGCCGACCAGGTCTAGGACGAAGAGTCCGACCAGGTCCAAAAAGGTTACGACCAACCATAGAAGACCAGATCTAGGCTACAGCCGACCAGGTCCAGGACGAAGAGTCCAACCAGGCCATGACCGACCAGAGACCTACGGTCCAGGATGAAGAGTCTGGCCAGGTCCAAGAAGGTTAGATCGACCAGAGAAAACCAGGTCCAGTCTACGGCCGACCAGGTCTAGGACGACGAGTCCATTCTTGGAACGATCGACCGGAGACCTACGGTCTAGTACAAAGAGTCTGACCAGGTCCAAGAAGGTTAAGACCGACCATAGAAGACCAAGTCCAGGCTACAGTCGACCATAGAAGACCAGGTCCTGGCTACAGCCGACCAGGTCCAGGACGAATGGTCCAACCAGGGCACGACTGACCAGAAACCAACAGTCTAAGACGAAGAGTCCGACTAGGTCCAAGAAGGTTACGACCGACCAAAGAAGACCAGGTCTAGGCTACGCCCGACCACGTCCAGGACAAAGAGTCCATTGTCAAAATGACCGACCAAAGACCTACAGTTTAGGACGAAGAGTCTGACCATCTCCAAGAAGGTTACGGCCGACCGGAGAACACCAAGTCCAAGCTATGGCCGACCAGGTCCAGGACAAAGAGTCCAACCAGGCCACGATCCACCAGAGACCTACGGTCCAGGACGAAGTGTCCAACCAGGTCTAAGAAGGTTATGGCCGACCATAGAATACCAAGCCCAGGCTACAGGCGGCTAAGTCTTGGACGTAGAGTCCAACCAGGCCACGACCGACCAAAGACCTATGGTCCAGGACGAAGAGTCCAACCAAGTCCAAGAAGGTTACGGTCAACTAGAGAAGACCAGGTCCAGGATACAGCCGACCAGGTCTGACACGAAGAGTCCATTCTCAGGACGACTGACTAGAGACCTACGATCTAGGATGAAGAGTTCGACCAGGTCCAAGAAGGTTACAGCCAATCACAGAAGACCAGGTCCAGGCTACGGCCGACTAGGTCCAAGAAGGTTACGGCCGACCAGGTCCAAGATGAAAGGTCTAACCAGGATGCGACCAACCAGGTCCAGGACGAAGCATCCAAGCAGGCCACGACCGACCAGAGACCTACGGTCTAAGACGAAGAGTCCGATCAGGTCCAAGAAGGTTACGACCGATAAGAGAAGACCAGGTCCAGGCTACGGCCAACCAGGTCCAGGTCGAAGAGTTCAAGCAGGCTACGACCGACCAGAGACCTACGGACCATGACAAAGAGTCCGTCCAGGTCCAAGAAGATTACGGCCGAATAGAGAAGACCAGGTCTAGGTTACAGCCGACCATGTCCAAGACGAAGAGTCCAAGCAGGCTATAACCGACCAGAGACCTACAGTCCAAGACGAAGAGTCTGGCCAGGTCTAAGAATGTTACCGCCGACCACAAAAGACCAAGTCCAGGCCACGGCCGACCAAATCCAGGACGAAGAGTCCATTCTCGGGACAACCGACCAGCGACCTACGGTCCCGGACAAAGAGTCCGACTAGGTCTAAGAAGGTTACGGCTGACCATAGTAGACCAGGTCTAGGCTACGGCCGGCCAAGTCTAGGACGAAGAGTCCAACCTGGCTTCAACCGACGTGGAGACCTCAGGTCCAAGATGAAGAGTTTGACCAAGTCTAAGAAGGTGACGGCTGACCAGAGAAGACCAGGTCCAGGCTACGGCCGACCAGGTCTAGAACAAAGATTTCAGGAAGGATACGCTCACGAAAAATACTTCCCAACCAGATCAAGGCTTTCGTGCTAATGACCTCCATCACCAAAGTCTTGGGGGACTACTGTTGGGGGAAATCTTCGCGATGAGGAAATCATCTGAAGTTCATACCCTATTTAATCCAAGCACCTAATTAGGTTGGCTAAAAAGAGCAATCCAACTAGGGACCCGTCTAACTAGGACAGGATCTGTCCAACCAGGGACCCGTTCGACCAGGACATGATCCATCCGACCAAGCCTATTTGAGCAAGATCTGTCCAACTAGGGACCCGTCTGACTAGGACAAGATCTATCCGACCAGGGCCTGTCTGAGCAAGATCTGTCCAACCAAGGACCCATCTAAGTCGGACAAGATCTATCCGACCAGGGCTTGTTCGAGTAGGATCTGTCCAACCAGGGACCCGTCTGAGCAGGATAAGATCTATCTGACCAGGGCTTGTCTGAGCAAGATCTGTCCGACCAGGGACCCGTCCGACCAAAGTAGGACCTGTCTAAGCAAGATCTGTCAGACTTACCCAAAGACCACCATGTGGCACCATCTCAATCCTCCGTTGGGAAATCCTCCTTCACGAAGATCATGACACTTGTCACTAGACACTTGGGTTACGGAACAAACCAGTCCACACTCATATCTAAGCTAAACTCTATAAATAAGAGCATCAACTCCACCATAAATGTACAGGCATTCTTTCCTTGCCTACCCTGCCTCTCCCTTAGCTCTTCCCGATCAGAACAATGACTTGAGCGTAGGAATGCCCTCGGTAGACACCAAACCGGTGTCCCTTTACTCCGAGACCTTTTCTCCTCTTATAGATCCAACCAGACTAGGCCGAGGCAAACTGAACAGGAGACAGAACAAGGAACCCAACCTCTGTGCGCACCCGCACGCGGTGTTGTGCCAAATCTAAGCATCAACAGGAGTTATTGATAAAACAAAGATAAAAGTTTCGTATCACAAAACACAATTTAGAATACCATGTTAATATTTTTTAAATTACAATATAATTTTTTAATATTTTTTCAAACAAAGCAAATTAATTTTTCAAAAAAATATAATGTACAAAAATGTTAATAACCTTTTCTTAAAGAATATTTTAAAAAGTATTTTAAGCAAAATGTACTTTTAATGATTTCTTTTATCTAAGACATGTCCTGATTGATTTCAATGATCAACTCTACCAAATGAAAATGAATTAATGATGACATCCAATTGTCATTGGTTCTTTCTAACGACTAATCCACAATAGGAGTGGCAATTTTGGTCATAATGTGATAACATAACATGAAACCTACATTGCCTGCTCGGTCGAGATCAAGAGTTAGGTTAGGTGAGAAAGTCCATATTACCATTTTGGTGGAGTAAATGCTCTATATTTGTAGACCACCACTTGGACCAAATGTTAGGTTGGTTTGATCTGTGACCCGTGTGTCCCATCAAGTGGTGTTAGGTAGTTGATGACAAGTGTCATGATCACAAAAGAAGGCCAGTCCTTAATCTGAGGGCAGTGATAAGGCCATGTGGTGATCTTTGGAGATAAGTTGTTGCTTAGTTGCAGGCCATATCAGTCTATCTCGAGCACTTGTTCCTCCAAAAAAGGCAACGTCTTACGTGGCCACTAGCGGAGGCCTTGGGGAGCACCTCGGGAGGAAGTGCTGATTAGAGGGGAGTCACGAACATACTAAAAAATGGCTATATCTAAGTAGGGTGTCTGGATAGCACAAGCGTGCTCTTCAATATGGGCATCAAGCACACGACCAATAGCAACCCCCCAGTACACCTAGTTGATGCTTGGCCCAGGTGCACTCTACCCGAGGGGTTATTCGACTAAGATGGTCTTCGAATTTGCCCTTGGGATCTCAAAATTTGCAAGGGCAGTCAGTCAAGCTCAGCTAACATATGTCAACATGTGATTGGTAGTTTCCCTAATGGACACAATTATTATGCCCTTTTGGTTTCCATGCCCAACCTTTGACCATAAATAGCAGTCGACCCTCACTCATTCAGCACATATCGCTTCCAAATTCTTGAGAGTTTAGCATCTTTAGCTGCCGAGAAGAAGGCTTGTGATCTTGAAGAATTGTTTAGACCCGATCAAATAATCCTGAACAGGTAACTCTCAAACACAAACATGAGTGATTCTCAAAACCAATCAACAAGTATTTCTTGGTTGGATGATAGCATTGAGACTAAAAAAGTAGGATCCAAGGATAAGGACAGTATTGGGACGATGACTGAGTAAGAATGAACAGCTTGGTTGGCCTAGATCCTTAGCTTGGGACATAGGACAACCCTCAAGTTGGAATTCCTAAATCTTGTTGATGGAATAGTCCCAATTAGGACATGTAGGGGGAAGACCCTTACATCGTGAAAGCCACCACAGGCACGTCCTGAGTAACTACTCAGAAGTGTCTTTACTCGACTGCTACGAATGGGCCGAGCCCCTCTAGCCAGGATGCTACTGAAGACGCCTCAATAATGGATAAAGTTGTCGTCGAGGAAGATGTTACCGAGGAGAGTCAACCAGTCTAGGGAGGCGACGATGCTAAAGATGAGGACACGATAGAAGCCTTGGAAACTAGGGTCTGAGGTGCAATAATCTATAGGTACGATGGTCTGATTAGTCTCAGCCACTGTATACACATTGATAATGATGTGGACGCGACTGGAAACCCTTTGTTGGTAATATGCTTCTCCTAACAACTTCCTCCTTATTCTACCTACTGCTGAGACACTCTCTCAAGCTGCCGAAGGGGTACATAACGCTCTACATGGAGTTCTTTTGAATAGGACTTTGTCTTTTATTAAATCCCTTCATATGCTCGATTCTCAATGACTTGAACTGTTATCGCTCCCTAATCAGCATGTACATATTACAAATGTACAGCTACATGATCGAGATGCCTTGGGAAGCATTCAAACGGATGTTCAAGATGAAAAAGCTTCCCCATTAGGTCAGATGGTACTACTTCATAGGGTTTGCTAAGGATTTCATCCTTGATAATACATAAGTTATGGAAGTTCAAGTGATTCTATGCCAATGGGAGGCAGCTATCTCGGCTCGGAGAGGTAGTTCTTACCAATTAGGATGAGTCTTTCGTTTTTATTAGTGCTTTGTCTGATCTCTAATTAACTTTGCTTCTTTTATCTTGTAGACATGTTGGCCTGCCAACTTTCCTTAGAGAAGCAGCATTAGCAAATGGCAGAACTCTGATGCCATGGCAAGGGCAAAGGCGAGGCAAGATCAAAAACAAAAAAAAAAAAAAACCCAAGCGGGCTGGAAAACCCAATGTGATATTCCCCTCAAGCAACTAGCGACCCGGGCAAGCGTTCTAAAGGTCTTTGACTAACCGAGATGCTCCACCTCCTCCGCCAATAGTAGCTCCTTTGCCCGAGCATCCAAGGAGGTAGCCCCCCATTTGCCCCTCTCTTATGGAGTACTTTAGGGATATAATGCCCCTAGAGCCATATTTTAAGTCTATCCAGCATCAATCCTACTAGGATTACTACGGCATGGCATTATGGCAACTCGTTCAGGTAGGTTCTTCTTTTTTTCTCTTTCTCCTTTTTTTGAATTTTGAGCTTCTTTTGACTTGGCTAATTTTCTTGTATTTTGCAAGCTTAGGCGAGCTTAAAAATCATCAATTTTAGGACCAAGCTGTAGGCCAACATAGTGAGATAAGGCTAACCAAGCTGTGAAGCTGGCCATTAAGGCGAAGAAGAATCTAAAAGCTAGCTCGAGTTAGGGCTGAATTAGAAGTAGCCAAAGAGGAGGCTGGTCAGGCCTAAGAGAAAGCTCAAAAGGCCAATGCTAACCTCTTTAGGGCATAGGATATGGTTCGGGTAGTAAGGGTGAAGCATGAGAGATTCTTTCAAGAAGAGCTACCACCAAGTGGCGGAGGACTTTAAGCATTCCAATAGTTTGCTAACAACTCTCCCAAAGAATTTACAAGAGTAACTTCTGTTCCGAGGCCACCATAATGGATTGGTTGCTCATGGCCAACCCTAAAGAGGAGAAGGAAGGAGGAGAGGATGCAGGGACCCTAGCACCAACCGACCAGCATGGCGGTGTGTAGGAGTAAGGCACAAAGCAGGCGGTCATCGACTTGGATGCCGAGGAGGCCGAAAGCACCTGGCCTTCTTTTCTTCTTCTTTTTTTCATTTGTGCCTAGGCATGGGAGGTGCCTAGTTATTATACCTCCCTCCAAACATTAAGAAAATTATTCTAATTTTCCCAAGTTGGGTTGTTCAGATTTATCATGTTAATTTATTGTCTATTTGTCTTGTTTTTTGTATCGAGCATGTTCTGCTCCAATTAGGTATGAAGTCACATTACCCTTGTACCCCCTTAAGAATTATTGAGTCCTTTAGGAATTCTATAAGTCTAGAAATGTTCAGGTGTTTATAGTCCTTGGGCTTGGCCAATGCTTAATGTGACCGAGTTGAATAGTCCATGATGCAATTAGACTAGTGAACTGGTATTTCTAGTTCACCTATGGTCAGGGTTTATGCTGACCAGCCCCCCTAGTCGGGAGTTGATATGGGCCCCTTGGAGGGAGTTAAGAGTTGCCTCTTCAATGTCGGAGTTAAGGAATGTGGCCTAAGCTTAAATTGTGGTGTCGTCCTGATTCCCCCTTTTTTTACTCAAAAGAAATTCATGAATTCAAGTTTTCATAGATGTGTATTTGTACATGTGTCGTGGCCTAATTGGTGGATCTTTACAGTCTTTTACAAAAAGAATAATAAGGCCAGAGATCATAAAAGGTGTTCTATCTCCTGAGTCAACAATAAAATCTTTTCAAATGCTTGGAATTCCAAGGATAAGCGAGCATATTCACTTTAGTGTCAGCAATTTTATATGTGCCTGGTCAGACTATGCTGATGTAACACCCGTCGATTTTCATGTAATAATTTATGTCATGTTATAACGACGTTAAATGTAATATTTATGATATGTGTTATGATATATGGTATAATGGTGCTAACCATTTTATTTTAAGTGTTATGGTAGGTGACGCTAACGTGAAATTGATGTGCTCAAGTGTTCATGTTATTAATGTTATATGTTTAATCATATTTTTTATGATAATTTAATGATTTAGATGATTTTGGTATGTTAGGGCAGATCGGCAGGCTGGACCATTTAGTTTGGCAGGCCGAATGATTCCCTCAGAATGGCAAGCCGATGGTATATCATCGATAGGCCGAACTTCAGAGATCGACAGGCCGAAGTGGGACATCGACAAGCCAATGATAGCTGACGAGCAGTCAGCAAAAATTCGACAAAATTTGTGATTGGATGATTGGATAATAATTTTTGATTGATTGGCACATTTATGGAATAATTTACTCATTTTAGGAAAATTAACGTTTGACTTTGAATTGATTGAATGCATTTGATAAGGTTTCCTGTTTTACTAAGACAAAATATGGTAACTTGAACCATTCTTGGAAGTTCTGACTTTTTCCCTCAATCCTCTCCACTTCCCCACAATTTGTGCCTTGAATTTAATCAAAAAACTCTGATTAATGTTAAAGAGTGGGAGTTTCATTTTAACGTAAACAAAAATTTATTTTTATAACGCTCTTTTTCTTTCTCCCTCTCACGCATTCTATTTCACGCTCTCCCTTTCTCTCTCATTCTTTCTCTCTTCATCTTGTTCATCTTTCTTCTTCTCCCTCTCAAATTCCCTGGTATTATTTGAGTATAATATTGAATTTTTAGGTGAATTCAAAAGAAGATTGAAGAGAAATTGTTTCGAGGTAAGAACTCATTTTTTTTCGGTATTTCTAAATTGTATTTCTCTCCTCAATCCGACTGCAATATCTTTGTCTAAGAATTTTGTTTTGCTCTGAATTTTTAAAATGTTATTTATGCATGTGTTATGTGATATTCCTCCAAGTTTCACGTTATTTTGATTTTTCTATAAAAAGTTATGAATTTTCTTCTCTCTGTCACTCACTGCTGATTTATGCTAAACGGTAGTGTTGAATTGTCTCTATGTTCCAACCCTTATATCTTTGCCTAAAAATTTCCGTTTTCTCTGAAATTTTAATATGATTTTCATGAATATGTTATGTGATGTTGCTCCAAATTTCATGCCATTTGGTGTTATGTAGGCTGAGATATTAATTGTTCATGCTCTGCACCTCATAGAAACGTGTTGCTGATTGTTTATGTTGCATAAAATGTAGTTTGTGTTTATAGAGTAAATGATTGATATTTCCCACGAAATTTTTATAAAATGTTCAGAAATATGTTAAGTAAAGAACTGGAAAGTTTGGTGATGATTTGATTAATATTTTATGTGTTATGGAGTTTTTATGGATGCTAGGTATTTTGACTGTTTAAACAGTAAATTTGTTGAACTTTTACTGTGTAATGTTTTTGTATGATTATATGATTTTATATGGTGATGAGAAATTATGGAGGCACTGTATTATATGTTAATATGATGTCATATGAATTTTGAGGTCTAAATAAATTTATTTTAATTGTTTGGGAATAATTATTGCATGTAATTCACTGTCTAAATTGTTTATGGCTATTTTGTCTCTGCCATCTAATGTACGATTTGAGCTGTATAAAATTTATTTAAAAGTGATTTTTGGATATGTTATAGTTCTATACGTCTATTATATCTCTTAATTTTTTTAGATTTTTCTATGGTATGAAAATGTGATAAATGGACCTGAGATAAGAATTGTTCACTGTGTTATTGTTGCTGGTAGATTTTGGTATATAAGATGTATGAGTTGTTTTAAATATTAAATGGAATTTTTATGACTAAAGAAAAATCATGGTAATGTGTTTATATGTTAACTTTGTTCTTTCAAAATTTGGTGCTCAAATGGTGTGTAAAAAAAAATAAAGTTATTAAGTTATGAATTCATGAAGGTCAGAAATGTATTTGTATTGATAGTTTTGTTTAAAATGCTTTTAAGTTAGTGAAATATGTTATACATTTATGTTTTCAAGAAATGAATGTAAATGTGATGTTATATGAAATGGATGTTAAGTTGTGGTGATTAATTCGTTGAAATTAAATGTTAATTGTCATTTTATGAATGTATGACGTGAACACAATATGAAGTGAGCACATCGAGACCGCAGCGTCGTCAACTACAAGATAAGGTTAAGTAATCTTTAAGAGGTACGTACATTCTCACCTGTAACATGATGAATTTTATGAAAAGTATGAGTATTATGAAAAGTTTGAAATCTATGTTCATGATGGTTTAGGATGATATTTCATGATGAGTTTTCATGAAGTATTATTATGAAGTTTTTGAAGGCATGAAAGTTTATGCATGTTTTGATGATAATATTTTTCAAAAGCATTAAAGTATATGTATATATGTATATGCATCACCTAAATAAGTGTTGCAAGATGTCATGTTTGGTTTGGGATTAGCTACCCCTCTCCTTTCATGACGGCGCACCTATGATGATGTTATGGTGCAACATTTGGGCCCTTAAGATAAAATGAATAATGTTTTAATATGGACAATGTAAAGAAAGTTATGTTCCCTATGAAAATGTGCCTAGAGCACCATTATGATGATGATGATGATGTTCATGAAATGTTTTAAGTTGTGAGATTTACAAATGTACTTACTAAGCATTAGCTTATTCAAGTTTATTTCATGTTGCAGATAAAGGTAAAAGAACCATGGATTAAAAGGAGGACCAAGACGGGCGTGTAAGCTAAGCAAGATGAATTGCAAATGGAAGAATACCAAAGAAAGATATTTTAATGAAATAATCCATGATTTACGATTCTGAGTATGTTTATTATTTTTGAATTTTAAGGATATGTTTTATAATTTTGAGAATGTTTATTTGATGGACTTTTATTATTTTATAAATTTTCTTCCGCATTTAAAACTTTAAAACTTGTTTTAAAACAAATTATTTTTATAACAGTTTGGCCTGCCGATCATTACTGGTCGGACTGTTGAAGAGTTTAATCGGCCTGTTGGTTGCCATGTATCGACCTGCCGAACTTGTCGAATTTAAAACCCCATTTTTTTGCAAAGCCTCAGGCGGCCTACCGATGGATGACCTTCAGCCTACCGGTCGAGTTCGGCTTCCCAAAATCTAAAGTTCGGCCTATCGAACTGTGTTCAAAAAATTTTATTAATGTCTTCAAAGGTTAATTTAATTTTCAATGATATTAGCAAACTATTTACAGGATGTTTATGGAAAAGCGAATTGTTATAATTAAGTAATTTATAATTTCTCGTGAGTTGTAAAAAAAAAAAAAGTATGTGCGGATCCTGGGTATGCTTTTCCAAACTATGATTTCAAATACATGTTATTATTTATAATAATTTTGCTTCAATTAATGGTTAAATAAATGAATGTAACGACATCTGTAGCGTCCGTAAAAAGGGCGTCACAACTATCTACAACAAGACTCTAAGTAATGCAGGAGACGTAGATTTGGGAGAAGCTGTGGTAGTGTCCACTTGAAGTGCACTACTCATAGAGTTTAATAATCGGTCGTTCAGATGAAAGCTACGGTCAAAAGCATAGAAGTTGCACATATAATACCCTGCACATAGCCGTGCTATATCAAAGTCTTAAAAGTATTGTTCATCAGATAAAAGCTTTCGTTCTTAGAGCTGCTTTAAAAGCTACCATATCAAGCACTCTTGATGCTTGGCGATGGGAATTCCTATCAGCATGATGGCTGGAGCTATATACTCTGTCTATGAGATTTCTTTAGTTCCTAGAACTTCAAGTTCTTAATTAGCTCATAATTCCTACTTGGTATATTTTTCTTAATTGTTTTGAATTATTAAGCCTTTCCTCCTGTCCTACCCATCTTTTTACCCTGTGGCTTGAAAAGCTCTTCTTTTGCTCCTTTCGTCGGCTCCTAGTGATTCTTTGTTTCTCATGTGTTACCAGCAAAAAAAAAAAAAAAAAAAAAAGGTCAATAGAAAGATTTGGGGGTGAGGCTTTTTTCTTCTCTAACGGCAATTGACTGTTATAGCCTTTTAAAATTGAAACATTTCAAGTTAATGGTTGAATAAGGTGGCTGTTGGGTGTTGGCTTAGCCAAAAAAATAAAAAAGAGCAAGAAAGAAGAAGATGGAAAGATTTGCAAGGATTGGATCTGATGTTGGTTCAGGCAAGGCGGATTTTAGGACTTCAAATTCCAGCCAAATAAATTAAAAAAAAAAACATTTAATCTCAATTTCTTTTTGCAGAGCGATCCTTCCTGTTTCTCTCTTAAATCTTAAAACAGTCAAAACTAATTTAAAACTAATTTCAAAGGAAGATTGTCTTGCAATTGAAAGAACAAATGATTTTTTTTCCCAACCTTCAGTCGATCAGTGATTTTATGAGTTAAGATTTGGTGAAACCAATTGTACTTTTACGATAATTTATGATCGTGGGATTATCTGGCTCCATTCTCTAAATGATACGATGGGACATTATAGGTAATGCGCCTCTGGCACAAACAACCACAGATTCTCTCTGTTTTCTTACTAAATTACGAATAAAATGACCTAAATGTAAAATCAAAACTTCTGTTCTTTTAAATTTTCTATTGCTTAGAGTTTGCTTAGTTGGATGAAGATGGATGAAAAGAACTAGACCACTATCTCATTCTTGGAGGGAGAGGGTAGAAAAGAGTCCATTTCTATCAAATTTTAATCCTTCTATCTGTGTGAAGGTTAAAATCATCTAATCACAATTCAAGCTTAAAAATGCTATCTTCAAAAAATTACTAAGAAATAATAAAATTAGCAACATAGTAATTAGACAATAAAAATATTTTTTTTTTCTTTTTCATTCAACTCTCTCTTTTTAATACCAAACAATATAAAAAATTACTATAATCCCTTTTATCCACATTCCTTTAACTTTCTCTATCCGATGTCCCGTCTTTTTGGGTCGTCACTTATCTTGCTTGAACATCATTATTTTAACTTAATTCTTGCTTACTTGCTAAGAAAATAATAGATAGATTTTTTTTCTTTAAACATATTTTAAAGCTAATGCAAATCCGTTGCAACTAAAGTAGAGACATAGCTTAATATTTTACTTTAAAATCATTTCAAACGTTTCTTAAAACTTATTAAGAAACGCAAATTGAAATATAGCTTAAAATTTAACTTTATAATTATTTAAAATATTTCACAAATATATCTTTTAAAATGTTTTTCATAAAATATTTCTTACAAAATGTTTCTGTTGACATTTTCTTAAAATTTTTAAAACACTATTTCAAATAGTGAAAAACTTTTTTCTTTAAGCAACATAAACTTCTTTTTATCTGTCTTCCGCAGCATCGAGCTCGTCAACCAGTCTCACTAGTCTCTCGAAAGACTACCTAAAGCATGAAAGATCTTATAATTAATCCTAATAATTAGCTTCAATTATATATCTAAACCATACTAAAACTTGAACCAACTTTCAAACCATAATTAAGTATTTAAGTGAGTGCCAATATAAAGTGTGCTAGATTACTTTGGTTTCAGTTGTCTCTTCTTGTTTGTAAAAAAATGTGCATGAACTCTCATCTAATATATATATATATACACACACATATATATACACACACACACGCACACATGCGCGCACGAACCATGTACAAATGTGGGTTTGTAAACTGTTTCCGATTGATTATGATATCGAAAAAAACATATAATCATCTTTGGATTTCCTTTTGTTCAATTTTTCTTTGATTATTCGCTTGCATTACTAAACATGTTAATGTCAAAAGTCTTGGCGCATGCCTTAATAGTTAACTACATTTAAAAAAAGCCAATTTCTCTTGTACGAACCAAAATGGATACCATCAGTAAGCATCAGCTTTTTAACCATCAAATCTAGAAAGAAAAGTGATTTTAACAAAATCTAACAGTCTTACAACTTATGTTGCCAATAGAGATTTCTACCAGAGACGTGCCCCTAAAAAATTAAAGGAGAAGAAAAAAACTCTCTCCAAAGTAAGCTCTAGAACATTCCTAGAATATGCTTGGAGTGTAGAAGCAGCGCCGATTTAGCTTGTTACCGAAATGATTGTCACCTTGTTTTTATCCTTTGCTTCCCCTTCTCGTAGATTTGTAAACTTGTAAACTTGTTTTTATCCACCTTCTTGTAGTTTTGGATCCATTCTCCCTCTAAACTTCTCTTTCTCTCTTTAGATTTTTGAATTCGTCTCCCTTTTTTCGAGAATTCTCTCATTCTCTCTCTTGTTTCTCTGTCATTTTCTAGAAGCCTTCAATCCTTTCTTCTCAATTCCCCTCAAATCTTCTTTATTCCTATCTTTCTTTGTTTTTATTCTTCTTTTTCTTCGTTTTCCATGGATCTGAGGTAACACCACTTGGAAAAATACTTTGCATCTGTTCCTCAGAAGACTCTCGTAAAGAAATACAAGTCTAGAGTTATCGGATTTTGGGTTCTCATACGATTTAGCATTTCTAATGATGCTAGGATGCTAATCAAGGGTAAAATACGTGTGAGCAACTTCAAATAGACCACTAATCTTCCAAGAATGGGTAAGAGTCAAAGTGCGATAAGAAAAAGAGCCCTTTCCATCAAATCGAAATGCAGCAAGTGTGCTTGAAACTTGTAAAGGTAAGTGTCCCTTTCTTAGATTTGTGTCAACCGACAAAGAGGATAGATCTACTTTTGTAAGGATAGACTTTCAAAAAAAAACTTGGATAACATTCCAAATGGCGTCACCAGAAACTCGAAATGTCTATACCAAGTCCTGAAAGTTTTCTTGGGAATGTCTTCTTCTTTAATGCTAAGCTGATGATATTCGGATCGTAAATGTAACGCCCCCCTTCCGAACGTCACAGATGTCGTTACATTCGTTCGTTAAAACATTAATTTAAGCAAACTATTATAATTAATAACATACATTTGAAATCATAGTTTGAAAAAGCATTCCCAGGATCTTTACATA
>CAMOHE010053170.1:0-22848 GCA_946598075.1 Artocarpus hirsutus | reverse complement strand
GACCTATATAGTTCAAGCTCCCGATAATTATGAAACCCAATATCCCAAATATACATTTCATAATTATCAACTCCAACGCTGCTCCACTAAAAACTTGGAGCTGCACTCTCGAACTATATAGAATTACGAAGGCTATATAGCTAAGTCTCTATGATATATCATAGTGTATCGTATCCCTATAGGATTATCCATAATAGGCTTAAGGACTAGTTCTGTCTTACCTTCTCGATTATTTTTATCTTACGTTCCATTATCTCACCATCGAAAAACTTACCATCTAAAGAAGGTATACCATTCAGTTACACCTATGTATCCAAATACTTGAGCGCTTCAGTTTTTCAATTACAAGATAACACATATAAGAGGATATCACTACTCCTAAAGAAGAGCTATGGATTCCATATCTATGAATAATAGGTCTACGCTATCAACAGTCATGCCTCCAACGTACCAGCATGCATACCACTATTAAAATGTGGGTGTCACCCTTTGATACATCAAAAAACACAAGTTAAAACAACAAGCCTACTATTCATCTCAGAATTAAGATACAATACAAATGATTGTCTAAAGTGAATCGATTTGCCAAGACAGAATTATTAATCCAAATTAATTCACTTTATATCCTGATCCAACACATCGTCACTTATGACAATGTGCCAATGTTTCTATTCACGGAATCCACCTTCGATGGCCAATACAAATCATCTCCCAACAGAGATATAGACAACATAACAATCTTTACATGAATAAAGCGCCCAAATTTATTCCCTCAATTGCAGATCTAATGATTTAGATTGTCACCTTAAGAATCATGTCTTCTGCATAAGCTGTCCATCATATGTCCAATTCTTAAAGGTTTAGACTAACAGTCTCAGACTATAGTTTGTTTATCATAGATTCAACAAAATATGAATGTAAAAAGGACAAGATTTAGTATATATATAATAAATAATAAATAAATTCTTTATTGATAAAAATGTCTCTAAAACATATTACATTTTTACTCCTTAGGGCATACATGTCTAACACAACAGATTCATCACAATGGAAGACTTTTAAAGCCAATCATCTCAAGTTTAATGTAGATCTAAGAAATGTATATTTGGCTTTGTCGATGGATGGAATGAACCCACATAGTAACATGAGTAGTAGGCATAGCATTTGGCCTATAATACTTGTCAACTACAATCTCTCTCCAAATATATGCATGCAACAGAAGTTTTTAATGTTGTCTTTATTGATTTTGGGTCCTCACTAACTAAGGAATAACGTTAATGTGTACTTGGCTTTGTTAATCAATGACCTAAAGCACTAGTGGGAAAATGAAATCGAAGTTAGAAATGTTTACCGAAAAGAGACATTCATACTTTATGCAATGTTGATATAGACAATTAACGATTTTCCCACATATGGAAATTTATCTGGTTATTCAGAGAAGAGTTCTATTGGTTGTCCTATTTATATGAAGAAAACATCTCATAAACTATTGATGAATGGTAAGAAAACCATTTTTCTTGGTCATAGAAGATGGTTGCCAAGAGATCATCATTACCGCAAACAAAAGAAAGCCTTTGATGGCAACATTGAAGAAAAAAGCCATCCTCGGCCTTTGACAGATGAACAAATATTTGAAATGGTAAAGGATGTGAAAGTGGTACACGAAAAAAGAAAGCGAGGTAAGGACGAGCTGTCAAAATATGAACTATGGGAAAAGAGATCAATCTTGTTTGAACTTCTATGTTGGAAGACACTTTTTATTTGTCATTGCTTGGATGTCCATATTAAGAAAAATATTTATGAATCAATAGTCAACATATTATTTGACATTCTGAGCAAGACTAAGAATGGTGAAAAAGCATAGTTGGATCTCATAGAAATGGAGATTAGGCCTAATTTGTTTTCTAAGAAAAGAGGGAACCACACTAATTTACCTTCGATGAAGCATACGTTATCAAGAAGGGAAAAGAGAAAGCTTTATGAATGGCTTGCTTCATTAAAAGTGCTGGACAGCTATTCTTCAAACTTTAAAAAGTTGGTGTTGATGAAGGATTTAAAACTTATTGGCATGAAAATACATGATTGTCATGTGTTGATGCAACAAGTACTACCATTTGTGTTGCGAGGAATTCTAACAAAGGATGTGAGATTTGTAACTACCAAGTTGTACTTGTTCTTTAATACAATATACTCCTAGGTAATTAATCCTCTTATGGTAGATTCGCTACTATCAGAGTTGGTGCAAACTTTTTGCATGCTTGAGAAATATTTTCTACGGTATTTTTTGACATCATGATTCATCAAACAATGCATTTAGTACGTGAAGTTAAGTTATGTGGACTAGTATATTTGTGATGGGTGGATCCATTTGAAAGGTATAAAAAGGTTTTAAAACGCTACATGAAGAACTAAAATAGGCTAGAGGGATGTATTCTAGAAAGTTACATAACGAAGGAATCGCTTGAATTTTGCTCCAAGTACTTGTCCAATGCGAAAGCAATTGGGGCGCCAAAGACAATAAACATTGAGGCTAGAGGATTATCTATTGGCAATTCTTCCTTGAGGTGAGTGGGAGCAAGCTTGTCTTTATGTCTTGCACAATCCTAATAAAGTAAAGCCTTTCATTGAGGTGCACATGAAGAAATTAAAAAAGGCGAACCCGAAAAGAGCAAGAAATGAGAAGTGGTTGTAAGATGAACACAACCGGATTTTTTGGGAGTAATTTAGAGCATATGTCTATGCCAAGTGCTCCACATTACAAGATAGAAGTGTGTCACAAGACTTAAAGAACCTAGCTAGAGGACCATCATCAGTAGTTACAAGGTATACATCATATTTTATAAATGGTTATACTTTCTACACTTACAAAAGAGATGAAAAATATCCTATCCAAATAGCAGTGTGACTCTCCGTGCTGAGGCTTCAACAAGGACAATAATCTAGTATATGGGACTATGAATTATTGTGGTTTCATAGAAGATATTTAGGAACTTGATTATGGAGGATTGCGCATAGCACTTTTTAAATACAAGTAAGTTGACAATAACTTTGTTAAGACTGATAATAGCAGCGTCATGATGGTTGACTTTAGAATATTGGGATACAAAAATGACCCCTTCATATGATAAGCAATATAAGTTTTTTATATACAATAGATCCCGAAGATTTGGAATTGTCCTTAGTTATCCCGATGAAGCCAAGAGTAGTTATTGACAGTGAAGAACTTGTTGAGGATTACATTGACATCCCCTTATTCACAAATGCTTGCCATCGATTGAAGGGATTGATGATTTTGAGGATGATGTTTCCCACTTGCTTCGCAAAGATGTGGAATGGACATGTATTAAGGAACCAAAGAAGAAAAAAAGGAAAAATGAGCATTTGTTAACAAATTTATGTCAATTTATTTCAATATATATATTTTTTATTTTTTCTTCTTTTTTCCAGCCAAGTAATATATCTATATATAGTTATTTTTGTGATAAAAATAGCAAAAAGTAAAAACTCTAGGCCATTAGATGCATAACACACAAGCTGGCTACCTTAGGCAATGAGAAAATGGTTTGAAAGGGGTGTTTTTGACCAATTTTTCACAATAGTTTTTCGTAAAAATCATTGTGAATTATTGCTTTACATGATAGTTTTTAAGAAAAACCATCGTGAAGAGAACCCATTCCACGATGATTTTTCTAAAAAACCATCATTGTATCTTGTCATTACATGAGAAAAACCGTCGTGGTATCTTGTCATTACACAACATTTTCCCTTGAAAACCATCATGTCCACTCTAGTTTAAGCTCGCACCAAGACGTATAATTCATTCCCACTTTATAATTCAAAATTTCACTCTCAAACTCTCTAACCTCCCTCTCTCTTACACTCCACCCCTATGACACCGTCGTTGTCGTTGCCGTTAACCTAACCCACTCTACATCCTTCGTCGCCATCGACCTAAACTTGCAAGTAAGCAGAATACACCAACAATCAAAGCCCATGCTTGCATTGATTTTTTCTTTCTCTCTCTTGCCTCTTCTTGTCCCTAAAATCCAAAGACAGTTTTCCTCGTGCCATGTCTCTTGCCATCGCCATCGAAGCAGCCATCCAACAAACCTGCCACCATCAATCCAGCCCTACCAAAGCACATTGGTACGTAATAGTTTTGAACAAGTATTTTGTTTTTTGTTTTTAATTATTTTTTAGTTATATAGTTTTGCAATAGTATTTACTATTTATTAATTATATAGTTTTACAATTGTTAAGGGTGAGCTACGCGCCATCGTCGAGGAGCCTACTCCGGGTGGTTGGTCAAGTAGCTCGGCAAAGCTTCAAGGAGCTTACAACCGTTCCTGATGAGCCAAGGTGTTTTGTCCAAGGTGCTTCTCAAGGTCCCTCAGACCGCACCTTAAGGTTGTCCCCTCAGACTGAGCACTAGCTTGGGTCGGATACCCCTTACTCGAAAGTGGGCTGCTAATCGCCATCACTGGCCAACAAATGGCAAACAACTCACCGTCGGATGCGAAGCAATCCATAGTTAAAGGGATGTGACACTTGTCTTCTGCCACCTGACATGCCTTGATGTGACACTCAGGTCATGGATGAAAACCACCTAACACCCTGTCCAAGTGGTAGCCTATAAATAGGATGCATTTATTGCATTCTAAGACACACGCTCCTTCCCACCTAACAAGATCCCGACCTCTATCGAGTAGCCTCTACCTTGAGCATCAGAGAGCCCTTATTTGTTGATTGACCTTTACGTGCTTCTAAAGCATCCCTCCTCTTGTTGTAGGTGCACCCAAGCAGGCAAATATGAACAGGGAAGAGCTAGGTATCGTGCGCTGTCGCACGTGGTGTTGATTCAACGCTAGACTCAGGTAAGCATCAACATTTTGGAGCTAAAAGGAGGGCACCTACGTCTTCACTTAAGCTTACGAGCCACAACAAACTGAGATGGTAACTCAAGGTAACGCCCAAGACGACGATGCCTGATAGGAGGGGTTAGGAGAAGCCCGAAACTAAAATAATCTGGCAAGACCTAGAGGTCGTCCCCGAGCTACAAGGTCTCGATCTAGGGGTCAGGGAAGCACGATAAGGGCCGAGTAAGTGCATGACTCAGCTAGCCAAGATCCCATCCAAGAACTAACCAATGAGGTGTGGATACTCACTCAACAACTCACGCAATAGGCTCAACGTCAGGTGGCTCCTGGCCTACTACCTCCAGCCCTGTTGACCAGGCTGGAGGTCGGGCAAGATGAGAGGCGATCGACCCCAGCGAAGCCGACTCTGAGTGCTTCAGGTGGTCCACTCGAGGCATCTCGGTAAATAATAGACTCATCTGAGAAGGACGTCTTGGCCCATAAGAGCGAGCTCCATCACTGTAGGGCTCTTGAGCATCTGTTTTTGATTAGCTCGAGCACCAGAAAGATGCGCAACAAGTTCTTCAGCCTAGAGCGACTGACCACATGGAGGGCGGAGTACCTTATAGGGTTTAACTACCTGAGGATATGAACAGTAGCCAGTTTAAGGAACTGCAACGTCAAATCGATAAGATTTGCAACAATCTATTCGGCCTAGATGACGTGGGTGCCTTAGACCTGCCATTCATAGATGCTGTCATGCGAGCCCCTATGCCACCTAAATTCAAGGTCCCACAAATCAAAGCTTATGACAGGACAGCAGACGGTGATGAGCATGTTGAGTTGTACAGAGGACACATGCTTCTTCAAAGGCCAGCGATGCGGCAATATGCAAAGCATTTTCCCTGACCCTAACCGGACCTTCTCGATAGTAGTTCCAACGTTTAGAACCATCTTCCATCACTTTATTCCAACAACTCTCTAACGCCTTCTCGATAGCCTTTTCCACGACCAAAACAAGGAGGAAAGAGATCACCTACTTGTATGCTGTTAAATAAGGAGATGGCAATGTCAGGGACTACATAAACAGGTTCACCCAAGCAGCCCTCAAGGTTAGACACATCGAAGACGAGACCCTCAAGCATGCTTTCGTAGGGGGTCTCCTAGACGAGAAGCTCACGTGGTCCTTGGCCTTCGAGCAACCGAGCACGTTTTCACATATGCTCGACTATGCGCAGAGATACGTCGACACGGCCGAATACATAAAGAGCCGCAGAAAAGAAGCTGGGAGCAATGGCATGAAGAAAGAGAAGAAGCAAAAGAAAGTGTTGGAATAAACCAATGCCGAGCAAAATAAAAAACAAAAGAAAGAGAAGAAAACCGAGAAGCCAAAGACGCCGACCAGAAGTTCCAAAGCTACACGCCCCTAGTAGCAAGCATCGACCAAGTGCTCACCCAGGTGAGTGGGAGGAACCTACTAGTCCCCCCGTCTATGCTCAAAGGCAGCAAAACTAAGCGAGATCAAACTAGATACTGCGAGTTCCACAAGGATATGGGACATCATAATCGCGACTACATTCAATTGAAGGACTAGATCGAAAGACTGGTCCGAGACGAACACCTAAGGGAATTCATTGAGCGAGTCCTGACTCCTGGCTCCATAGAGAGGAAGAACGACCAGCCGGGTCGAGACGCCTTGAACTGCCCATGAAATGATAACAGGAATGCCTCAAAGCCCTTGAACATTGTGCATACAATATTCGTCAGACCCGTAACTGGGGACACGTCTAGTGGGCGGCGGGCTTACGTCCGAGAAGCTCGGCTGGTTGAAAGAGGCAAGCTCAATAACATGTCCAAGCATGTTAATTAAATATGTCAACAAAAAGACATGCCAATCACCTTACCATGGAAAGGCAGACAAATTAATCCATTCACATAACAATGCTATGTGTGCGAGTTGCACATTGCGAACAACATTTTGTGGCGTGTGCTTGTTGATAATGGTAGCTCTACTGATATCTTGTTCAAGCAAGCCTATGACAAGTTGAAGATCAGCAATGCCACCTTTACCCTGGTTCAAACACCACTATATGGCTTCACGGGTGAGTGCGTCCGAGCAGTGGACAGAGTTGGCCTACCAATCATTTTCAGAGAGGGTGCTGCTCGGGTTACACGTTTTGTTGACTTCCTAATTGTCGATAAACCGTCCCAGTATAATATCATCATCAGCCGTCCTACCCTCAATGTGTTGAAGGCTGCAATCTCCACCTTCCACTTGGCAATGAAGTTCCTGACAGAGAATGGGGTCAGGGTAACCCGGTCATCACAGAAAGACTCCTGAGCTTGTTATGCCAATGCAGTCAGAGCAGTGTCAGCTCGACATCTCGGCCATTTACAAGGTCGATGAAGTTGAATTTCTAGTCGACCCGGAGTCCAGGACTGATCTTAACCCCCAAATGCCTGAAGAAGAGGTAAGGGCTACCCCAGTTGAAGGCCTCGTGCTGTTCAATCTTGACCCAAGGCATTCCGACCGCAAGGTCCAACTCGGATCATAGTTGAGACCTAAGATCTAGGCTGACCTTGAGCAACTCTTGACGGAGTACCAGGACATGTTTGCGTGATCACATGAGGACATGCCCGGCATTGACCCAATCATAATCTGTCACTGGCTTAATGTCTGACCCAATCACAAACTAGTGATACATAAGAGAAGGGCCTTCAACCCAGAAAGGTATGCAGCTATTAATGAAGAGCTCCAGAAGCTCTTAAAAGTAGGGTTCATTAGAGAGGTCAAGTATCAAGAATGGTTGGCCAATGTGGTCCTGGTGAAGAAGGTGAATGGAAAGTGGCGTGTGTGTATAGATTACACTAACCTAAATAAGGCCTACCCGAGGGACTGCTTTCTACTGCCAAGAATCGACCAGCTCGTCGATAAGACGTTGAGCACGAGCTGCTCAGTTTCATGGACACTTATTCTGGCTATAATCAAATAAAGATGGACGAGGAAGAGCAAATGAAAACAGCATTTGTTACCGACCAAGGGCTCTATTGTTATATGGTAATGCCCTTCGGACTTAAGAACGCTGGCGCAACCTACCAAAGCCTAGTGAATATGATGTTTGCTCAGCTGATTGGCAAAACAATGAAGGTCTATGTAGACGACATGCTGGTTAAGTCTGTTCGAGCAGTGGTCCATATGGCGATCTCCGAGCAAGCTTCGAAATTCTCTGGGATTATGGGATAAAACTCAACCCGGCCAAGTGTGCATTTGGGGTCAGCTCAGGTAAGTTCCTTGGATTCCTTGTTAACCAAAGAGGGATTGAAGTTAACCCAGCCAAGGCTCAAGTAGTCTTGGATATGCATTCACCTCAGATGGAAAAAGAGGTGCAAAAACTTAACGGCATGATAACAACTCTCTCTAGATTCGTCTCCCGGTCTACCGACAAGTGCTATCCATTTTTTCAAGCATTAAAGGGGAGGTTTGAGTGAAGTAGGGAATGTGAAGAAGCCTTTCAAAATTTGAAAAGGTACTTAGCCATGCCCCTGCTCCTATCTAAACCTTTGCCAAGGGAAGTATTGTGGGCCTATCTAGCCATGTCAAAAAAGGCGATTAGCTAGATTCTCGTTCGAGAAGAAGGCGATGTACAGAAACCCATCTATTATACGAGTCACACGTTCCAGGGAGCCAAAGAAAGGTACCCTCCACTCAAGAAACTAGCTTTTGCCCTAGTCACCTCAACTCGGAAGCTATGGCCTTGTTTTCAAGATCACACTACATGGGTCCCGACAAAATTCCCTCTTTGCCAAGTTCTTTAGAGCCCCTAGATATCTGAAAGGATAGCCAAATGCTCGGTCGAGCTTGGCCAATACGATATCAATTTTGTGCCAAGGACAACCATAAAAGCTCAGGCGCTCACAGATTTCATTGCTGAGTTCACCAATGCCGAGCAAGGCACTCCATTAGCCAAGAAGGCACATGCGGAAGTCCCAAAGCCCCAGGTTGTAGTGAAAGCCACGCCACCCTGGAGCCAAAATGGAAGCTTTTTGTTGATGGATTATCCTACTCAGAGGGTTCAGGAGCTGGGCTGGTTTTGACAGGCCCCGACGGATTCAAGGCAATCTATGAACTGCGGTTTGACTTCAAAGCCTCTAACAACAAGGCAGAGTATGAAGCACTCCTGGCGGGACTAAGGATTGCTAGGGACCTTGGGGTTGACCGCATAATCATTCATAGCGAGTCAATGCTTATCGTCTAGCAAGTCACTGAGGTATTTCATGCCCGAACAGAATCAATGGCAGCATATTTACAAGAGGTTAAGGCACTGGTCGAGCAGTTTAAATTCTATGTATTCAAGTAGATCTCTAGGTCAAAAAACTCAGAGGCTAATGCGCTAGTTCGACCCTCCTCGAGTCTAGGTGACAATGACCTCACTTTTGTTCCCATTGAAAGGTTAGGCGAGCCCAATATTAACAAAGAAGTAGCGAGTGTAGTCGAAGAGTGTCAAACCACATAGATAGACCTGATCATCTGATACCTGACTGCAGCCGAATTGTCCAGTGATTGAGAAGAGGCACGTCAGATCCACAACAGCTAGGTTTGGTATTTGATGATCGATAGAAAGTTATATTGACGAGGCTACACTATGCCATGTTTAAAGTGCATTGGGCCCAAAGAAACCGAGTACCTATTGAAGGAGATCCACGACGGTCTATATGGCAATCATTAGCCCAAAAATTCCTTCAGCAAGGCTACTACTGGCCAACTATGGAAAAGGACTGCAATAACTACGCGTAAAAATGCATAAAATGTCAACAATTCGCTAGAGTGCTTAGGCAACACGCTGAACTGCTCATCTCAGTAACTTTGCCATGGGCATTTACAAAGTGGGCCATTGATCTAATCGAACCTTTGCCACAAGCCCGATCCCAATTCAAGTACTGCATCGTGGCCATTGATTACCTGACCAAATGGGTCGAAGTGGCACCATGCACCAACATGACCGAGGCCAAGTGCACCAATTTTATATGGAAGAACATTATTTATCGGTTTAAGATCCCGCATACTATCGTGATCGACAACGCGAAGCAGTTCGAGTCTTCAAGTCTCCTCCGCCTATGCGACGGGGAGCTACCCTTAGAGCAACGGGGAGATCGAAGCTATCAATAAGAAAATTAAAGACAACTTGAAGAAAAAGCTTGAGGGCCTCAAGGGAGCCTAGATTAACGAGCTCCCAAAAGTGCTCTGGGCTTACTGAACAACTACCCAAACTGCTACCAGGGAGAACCTAATTTTTTTCGTGTATGGAGCGGAGGCCGTCATTCTGGTAGAAGTGGAATTGCCGAGTTTCAGGGTGGAACATTACAAAGAAATTCAAAATGCAGAAGCTATGATGTCTAAACTTGATTTGCTTGAAGAGAAAAGGAACCGAGCAGCCGTTCGTAATGCAGCTCGAAACCAAGTCGTTGCTCAGTACTACAACAAGTGGGTCCAGCTGAAGAGCTTTAAGATTGGGGATTTTGTGCTTAAAAAGGTCACAGTCCAGCAGCCTAGGTTAGGATCCTTTGGTCTGAAGTAGGACAGGCCATACAAGGTCGTCAGGATTGTCTGGCCAAGCACCTATAGATTATCCGACATGGAACGGCATATATGCTCAGTCACCCTTGGAACGCCGAGCTCTTGAAAAGATTCTTTTGCTTAGCAAGGCCAGAAACTCTTTTTGACCTCTGACTATATTCTTTTGGTAACTAGCCTTACATAAGACTAGAATGTAAATATTACATATTAATGAAATGCAAATTCCTACACTGTTCCATCGAGTAGTACATGTTTAAGGAAAAAAACAAATCCCAAAGAAGGATGCCATAACTTCAACCTAAGGGACCAGACCATCACTCCCGAAGAGAGGGTCGCCCTGACAACCGGTCTAGCATACTTATGCCTGAACAGAGTCGCCCTAGCATACTTATGCCCGAACAACATTAGACTTGTACAAGTTCCATAAACTTAAACAAGTCTAAGGGGCGATAGGGTATAGGGTACACACGCCGTTGTTCTTTGCCCGACCGAGGCATGGACTTTCCCTGCTCAGATAAACTCGATAACCATTCTTCCCAAGAAACTTCTCATTTGAAAATAAGACATTCTGTCACCGAGACATTAAACTCAGGAAGGGATAAGTTGAAAGACGAACTTGAAATCTTATTTTTCAGGAGTGCTTCTCCCAAGGAGCACCAACTTGGAAAAATTCTCAATTCAATACCCCCGAGGTCCAATTTAACTCGGAGTTAAGGGTCAAACTTCACTCCCGAGGAACTCCTCACCTAAATTATGAAAATATCTATCCGAGAACAATCACACTTTGGAAAATTTCAAAAATGAAATTAATTGAGACTAAGTGATAAACTCAAAGAATAACTCTCGAGCCCGGATGAACAAAAAAGGTTAAAAAACAAAAAAAACAAAAAAAAAGCTAAGCCTAGGCCCCTTCCTTGGCACTACCATCTCCACCTTCTCTGCTTTGGTCATCCCTGTCGTCATCGCCATCCACTTTGACGACCTCTTCCTCCTCGGGCTGCTGTGTTGTGCTTTGCTCTGGCTCAATTATCAGAGACCAGTCAAAGCCTTCAACCTCGGGATGCTTTCAAATGAGGTAGTCTTGGAGGTCCGTCATGCAGAAGTAGTAGTAATCGTCATACTCCGGGGACGCCTTGAAGTCCTCTGCAGCCTAAGTAAGTCGACCGGGCAGCTCATCCCAAAAAAGCTAGTTCTTAACTTGGGCTGCCTTCAACTGGTCCCTAAGTAGAGCAACCTTATCCGGAGATATGCCGGCCTCATCCCTTGCTTGCTCAACTTCTCTCCTCACCTCCCCTACCTCTGCCTTTGCCTTGGCCTAGTTGGCTTCCTCCTTTACCTTTCAAACTCCTCCTCAGCTCAGGAGAGGGTCTCCTTGATTTGTTCTAGCTCGATGTTCTTAGCATCGAGTTCTTTTTTTACCTCGCTCTTATCTAGGAAGGTCTTCTTGTGCCTCTCCTTCACCAGGTTGATTTCAGTTAGCCTGGCCATATAGGCCATGTCTAAGAAGGTGCAGGTATGAAGAAACACAGATTTCAGTAAGCAAAAACAAGTTAAGAGAAGCTCAGGGTAATTACTAACCTTGGCAGCAGAGCAAAAGACAGCGCTGGAAATGCCCTTAAAATTTTCTTCTAGAAGGTTCCGCAAGAAATCCTCCTAAGGAACCACCTCCCTAAGGTAGTCGAGGACATGGCAGCGGTAATTTAGGTGCCTCCTCACAGGGTCCCCGAAAGAAGACACTACGGTTGTGGTGACGGCAGCCTGTGGGGTCTCACTCGATGAAGCCCTAGTCCTCGTCAACGGTGGTGGGGAAACTTGGACTGTTGTGGGTGGTCGCTCGGACTAGGGTGGCTGCTAAGATCAAGACGGAAGCTCGGGCCTTGAAGTTCTCTTACGTTTCCTCTTAATCACCATGGACTTCCCCTTTTGTTTCCTAAGGCACTCTACTAAGGCATGCCTCTCCTCTACGCTGGTTGGCCGAGAAGACATTTCTGCAAAACCACAAGGATTAATCCCAAGTCAAATCACGTCCTCGAGGTCCTCGTCCACCACGAGTGGTCCCTTGTTGAAGAAGCCACTCGACGAGTCCTCGGAGCTGGACGATGATGGCTCCTTCATCAGCCACCCAGATCTAGAGGTGCTTGACCCTAGGACGTCCACAGAGCTCCAAATCACGATTGTCACATGCTCGGTTGACCAAGCAGGTTAGGTGTTTGAAAGGGGATTGATTCTATTGGGTTCCCTGAACTAGCCATAAAGGGAGAGGATCTCTTTCTCGAGTAGAAACTACTGCTGCCTTGTAGCCTCTGGCTTTTTGAAAAGGTCTTTGACCGCCCTAATTATGTGGCTCGATGCCCACGGTCTCTTAGACCATACGTGCCCCTACTCAAAAGTTGTCGGGACACGTTTGTCAATAGGGACGGCCCACTAGCTCGGGCTAGATAATTTTCCTTGACATAGAACCACTCATACTTTCAAAGCTTATCTGAGTCGAGGTTGCCCAAGATGAAGTCCTTCCTAAAGCCAGTGACATAATACCATCTAGACTATTGGGAAAGCTTTTTCATCTTAAAAACATGTTTGAACGCCTCCCATGGCATCTCTATAGCCTGGTAGTACCTCTATAACATTTACATCTTGATTAGCGACTTGTAACTATTCGGGTTCAGTTGTGCCGGGTACACGTTAAGGTCATTGAGTTCGTGGCGGAGGAACAGATGGAGCGGCAGGCGTAGCCCAGCCTAGAAAAACTCTACGTATAATGTTATGCACCCCTCCAATAGAGTCAGAGGGGAGTCATTCCCCTCGGGTGAGATGAGGATGACGTCGCTCGGGTTGTCAAACTAGGCATGCAAGTCCTCAAGCCGAGATTCTGTCATGACGCTGGTGTAGGCTATTGTTGACGTCTGCCCCAACCAGGTGATTCAGTAAGTAGTCACTCCTTGGACTCGAGTGACTCTGACCCTCTCATCTTCCTCGACGGCGGTCTCGACCGGCCCTGCCTCCTCGATTGTCCACTCCTCATTGGAGATGTCAACGGTAACCCTGCCTACAACTAGGACAAGGGCCTTGGAGTCTCGATCGGAGGTACTTGGAACATCAGCTACAGCCTCCAACTCGGCCCACTCTTGGGCAGTAACTAGAGATGTGCCAACAATGGTCGCACTGACGTAAGGATCCTTGCCCCTGCATGGTCTCACCAGGCGCTCCCCGTCTAGCAAATTAAGGAATTCTTGCTCGGGGATGGTCTAGGCATCGACTCTTAATATTTTGGCCAACCAGCCAGCCCTATCCTACTTTGAGGACAGTCTTTCTACATTGACTTTCATGATTGACAATGACGTGATCTCAAAACTGCTTTCCGACCAGGAAACATTTACATTGTGTGAATCTGACAGGTCATTCATCTTTTTGTGCTCCTTGGGAAATTACATGTTCAGGCTGTGGAAGCTTAGGAGCGAAAAGTTCTTGAGTTGGTGACTGTGGCTCGGCAACTAAAACTCAAGAGTGACGAAATGTGGCCTTGATTGCACATGGAAATGACGGAGGGGGAAGGCCCTATTTATAGATGCTTTAGGCGGGAAACTCGAGTGCAAAAAACGAAGAGGCACGATGATTACGCTTGTTAATAGGGCACCTGCTTGCATCACAACACGTGTCCTTATTATCCTCATCTTATGACCCTTCGTCTTACCTTACCTTAAGATGCCTCCAAATCTTCCATCTAGAGCCGACCTCACCCACTCGGTGTAGTCCACCTGACCGAACATCGACTAGGTGAATCGGGGGGCTACTATTGAAGGTGAGCTCGACGCCACCGCCAAGGAGCCTACTCTAGGTGGTCAGCCAAACAGCTCGGCAAAGCTTCAAGCAGCTTACAGCTGTTCCTGATGAGCCAAGGTGTCCGAGGTGTTTCTTAGGGTCCCTCAGACTACACCTTAATAGGTTGCCACCTCGGGCTGAGCAACAGCTCAGGTCGAATACCCCTTACTCGAAAGTGGGCTGCTACTCGCCATCATTGGCCAACAGATGGCAAACAACTCACCATCAGATGAGAAGCAATCCACCGTCAGAAAGACATGACACTTGTCTTTTGCCACTTGACACGCCTTGATGTGACACTCAGGTCATGGATAAAACCCACCTAACACCTGGTTCAAGTGATAGCCTATAAATAGGATGCATTTATTGGATTCTAAGACACACGCTCCTTCCCACCTAACAAGTTCCCGACCTCTACCGAGTAACTCTTGCCTTGAGCATTAGAGAGCCCTTATTTGTTAACTGACCTTTACTTGCCTTCGAAGCATCCCTCCTCCTGTTGCAAGTGCACCCAGGCAGGCAGAGACGAACAAGGAAGAGGTAGGTATCGTGCGCTGCCGCACGTGATGTTGATTCGACGCCGGACTCAGGTAAGCATCAACAGCAATTTTTAGTTAATTTTATTTTTAATTATTTATTTTTGTTAGTTTTAATTTTAAATAGCTTTAGTATAAGCGTTACTAAACTTATTGTTGTCTAGCTTAGCCTTGCAAGAGTTTTATTGTTCTATTTAAACTTAGTGTTATTCTATTGTTAGTTCTAAACTTATTTTAAGTTTTAGACTTGGTATTGTTGTGTTTCCCACCACATGTTTGATGAAAGGCCTCTATGACCATCATTAGCAATTAGTTTTGTAGCTTAATTTTGCTATTTTAGTGTTCTTTAGGTTTAGTTTATGTTTTGTTAATTAGTTTTATTTTTGTTATTATTGTTAATTCTATTAATTTGTTATATTAATTAACTATATTAGTTAACACTTTGTTTTATTCACTATCACTAGTAATTATAATTTACTTTTTCTTTTCATATTAAATCTATTAATTTAGTTTGTTAATTTATGTCAATTTATGTGTTTGTCTATCCATGAAGATTTGGTTTAGATTAATTAAAAATGTCATAAGAGCATCATAATGAGGACTATAATGAAGAGTCTGAGGAGTGTATGCCACCTTCCTCTCAACGTGAGCCAAGCCTCTTTTGTTCCAACAAAGCAAATTAAAATGATTTGTTTAAATCAAAAACACAAATGCTTATTGTTAACTATTGATTGTAAATTTATAAATGAGTCTTGAATTTGAATATAAAATCTATGAAATTACGTCGATACTTCCACATATTACAAGTAATTTAGGAGACATCTCTATTTTTCCCTAGGGAAACCCTTAGAATTACCACTACTTAGCGTTTCATTCACCTCATGCCATCAAATGAAATGTGAATAACCCATCCTTGGCAATATCGATAGATTACCACGTAGTCCAAAGAAATATGATAATGAAAAACAAAAAAAGCTCCACTCTTCCAAATTTTTCGATCCTAAAGATGAGCTACTTTAATGAAAAGAGTTCATTAGATAAAGATGAGAGAATTAAGAATAAAAGTGACATTTGATACAAAAGGCCAACTAGAAGGCACAACAGGAAGTGAATTAAGTAGTTGGATTGGAGTTCTTAATCAAGAGCACGTTCCAATATGGATTAAGGATCAAATAACCAAAGATTTGGACAAAGTAAGAGATCATACTTGGAGAGAGATTTACGAAGGTTTCATAGTTGAGGAGTGGTATAGGAAAAAAGCTATGAAGATTTACTATGAATTAGCAAAAGGGATTAGATCTGACCTCTACGTCGCTTTTGTAAAGCCCAACCTTTCCATTTTGGATGACGATGACAATTATTCTATCATTAATATATTACTAACATACAAAAATACAATTAACTGAGACGGGTCTGCTACCATCAACGGGAGGAGTTGTGGATAAAATCACATATGGACAATTTAAAATCCAAATTGTGTAAAAATTGAGAACTTAATTGTAAGTTTATTGAACTCAAATTCTTATTGTAATTTTATAGCGTTTAAAATTTATTAAAAACAACTTGGTCTGTTATTATTTTATAGGATAAGCATGGAGCAACAAAGTCAAGGGACCTTCGAGTCAGTAGATGACATACTAGCAAAGGTACTAGGGAACCCAGAACATTCAAGATGTATTAGCTATCAATCTAAGCATGCCAAGTAGTCTCAATACTTTTGCCTCTAGCCAACTTCAAAAGTCGATTCCCAAATGTTAGAGATGCAATGGGAAATTACTGAACTACAAGGTCTTGTGACTGAATTTCTTTCCTAAAAAGGTGTCAAATCGATGGACCTTCCAACTAATACAGGCCATTGAAAACTCTTAGAGGACGACAACGTGCATGTTAACATCATTACCCCTAGAGTTAGAATGACTAAATTACCTGTTCTAACAATTAAAGCAACAGTATGGGAGAAGCCACGGAAAGCTTTGTTGCATGACCAACAAGGTTATTTGAAGTCATTGCAATGATAAAGACAAGTCGAGCGCTTAGCCACATTCCTTAAGATGTTAAGGGGAAGAAACACCCATAAAAGAAATGTGCTAGAAAAATAAAAGAGTCACAACCTAAGGTAAAACAACATGAAGCGGTTGGGAAAAAAACCCATTGCGAATAAGTCCCTACCTTTATTTAACTTCTCTTTAATTCCTGCAAAATTTATACAATTGGCATATGTACATGCTTTCATGTGAGATGGGTTGATGGTTTAGTGCTTGATACCAAGAAGAATAACTGGCAATGAAATGCCCATCTATATGGAGTATGAAGACAGTTACTACTCCATCACCTTTGATAAAATCGGATGAACTGTATAATGGTATACCTTAGGCAACAACTCTATCTTTAATTCTTACTTTTTTAAATCTAAGTATAGTTGTAAGGTGCGTTCAAATAAGTTATTACACTATTTTTTTATAGAATATTGTAAACATCTAGGCAAGCTCACAATTTCCACTTTCATATCGCCGACCCTTGTCTCAACTGTTGCAAAGGACACATAATGATGTTAGAGAGCACGCCACGTCACTCTGCAACCTTTTAACTTGAGCACCGAAAGGAAAATTATTCTTCATGCTATATAATGTTAGAGAACATTGGATGTTGATACTTATTTTACCATGGGAGGACCAAATATTTTGGTTTGATCCCCTTAGACACCAGCCATGTTATGATTTCATATCACTCCCAAGATAATAAGTATCAATTTTTCTTATAAAATGAACTATGTTATGTTTTACATAATTTTGTTTGCTAATTAATTTTAATTATGATATATTGTTAGGATGCTTAATGATTGAAAACTTCAAGTGGGAAGCAATATAACAATGCGAGTGAATGAAATGCTATATTCCCACCGTAAGTGTCCTAGACAAGAAACAAACGTAGAATGTAGTTTTTTATTTTACGTTACATGCTAAACATAATTAATTATGGTATACAAGGGCTATCAAAAAAAGGAGTTTTATATACATAAGGATATGAATGAGGTTAAGTTAAGTAGATAGAATTTGTAAGTAGGTATCTCACATATAGCTACAGTAGATAAATGATTATATACAATAGTTCAATGTAAAAGATTTTGTAAAGACTTTTTTTTTTTCAAGATACATATCCTATTTTGCAATCAGGGCCTTGAAGTAATGGATAACATAAGGACTGGCCATCTTGTGGGAATTCAAAAATTCAGGGTATTTTTTTGCCCACGACTAATTTTCCATGACGGTTTTTAAAAAAACATCCTTACACAACAATTTTTCATAGAAACTATCATGTAAGGTTCAAGAAAACCATTTTTTTACGATGGTTTTGTTTTTAAAAACCTTCATGGAAACACACCCTGACACAATGGTCTTTCATAGAAACTGTCATGTAAGGTTCAAGGAAACCATTTTTTTACGACGGTTTTTAAATAGTCGTCATGTACTAAAAGCATTCCACGATGGTTTTCTGAGAAATCGTAATGATAGAATGGCAACAACTAATCCGAATTGGCGCCTAAATAAATGTTCCACGACGGAAAAAAACCGCCATAAAAACTCAAGATTATACCACGATAGAGGTTTTCATGGTGATTTTTTAACCATCGTGAAAGTTTTTCACAACGGTTTTAAACCGTCGTAAAAGCCCTAGTTTCTAGTAGCAATTAGAGGTTTAAGAAGTCTATGAAAGACATAAATAAAGCTAAAATGGAGAAAAATAAAAAAAGAACTAAAAGGAAAAAATAGGAGAACATTAGAGACAATTAAAACAGATAACAAAATAAAAAAGAATAAAAAAAGTAAAACAACAAAAAAGTAAGAAAGAGAACGGAAAAAAGTAAAGCATTGAATTTAGAAGACAATGGTAAACAAATAGAGTTTAAAAGGGAAAAAAGAAAAGAAAAAATAGATTATGGTAAAACACTAAATAAATTAAAAGAGGAAAAAAAAAAGTAAATCCCTTGAAAAAGAAAGAAAGAAACAAAGAAAATATTAAAAAATTAAAAGGAAAAAAAGTGAAGCCTTTAAAAAGGAAGAAAGAGAAAAATATCAAAAAATTAAAAAGAAAAAAATAAACATTGTTTGTAAAAGACAATGATAAATGAATAGAGTTTAAAAAAGAAAAAAAATAAAGCACTAAAACAGTAGAGTTAGAGAGAAACCAATTCAAATATGAGAATACGGTAAACAAAGGGAACACCAAAAAATTAAAAAAAAGGTAAAAAGATTAATAAAATAAAAGAAAGGAAAAAAAGATAGAGCACAAAATAATACGGGAAAGTACTAAGATGCAAATAAAAAAAAAATAAAAGATAAAAATAAATAAAAGGGAAAAGAAGCAAAAGAAAGAGTTTTTTTTTTTCCTCTTTTTTTAAGAACAAAAATCCAAAAGAAAAGAAAAAACCAAAAAAAAGGCCCAAATCAATTTGTTTTGGACAACCAAAAATGAACAATGGAGGGGTTATCCAATTTTTATTATAGTGAAGGATATTTTTATTTTTATGATAAGAGATTATAGGAGACAAATGAAATCCAAGGAAAAAAAAAAAAAAGAAGTAAAGCAAAAGAAAGGGAGGGAGAAATAAAAAATGGAAAAAAATATTTAAAAAAATAAAAAGAAAAAGGAGGTAAAAAACACCAAAGTAATAAAATGGTGCACTTTGGTTGACGAAAAAAAGGAACAATGCTCTCATACCTACTCTTTTATTATATGTAAGGTTATGTAAAGAAAAAAAGATTAATTTTTTTAGAAAAAAAAGAAGGAAAAAAGAGCACCAAAATGTAACAAAAAAATAAAAAGGTAAAAAAAATTAATAAAATAAAGGAAAAAAAAAAGGTAGAGCACAAAATAATAAGGGAAAGTACAAAGATACAAATGGAAAAGTAGAAGATAAAAAAATTAAAGGGAAGAGAAGAAAAAGAACAAGTGGGTTTTTTTTTCCTTTTTTAAGAATTTAAAATCAAAAAGGAAAAAAAGAAGAAATTACATGTTATGCCATAATTTTAAGAGGAAATATTAAAAGATAACATTTATAGAAATTCCCCAAAAACACCAAAAAAGCCCAAAACGATTCGATTTGGACAACCAAAACATGAAAAATGGAGGGGGCATCCACTTTTTATTATAGTTAAGAATATTTTGATTTTAAAGGTAAGAGATTATAAGAGATAAAGGAAATCTAAGAAAAAAATAAAGCAAAAGAAAGGGAGAGAAAAATAAAAAATGAAAAAAAATATTTTTATTAAAAAATAAAAAAGAAAAAGGAAGAAAAAACCACCAAAGCACCAAAATGGTGACTTTGGTTGATGAAAAAGGAGCAATACTTCCTTATCTATTATATGTAAGGAGATCTAAAAAAAGTAATTTATAAAGGGAAGGAAAAAGAAGAAAAAGGAGCTTTAAAACGTGTGTTTTGGACAACCAAAGGAGTAGGGCAACAAATGCATCATTTTATCATATCTAAAGATAAAAATAGTTAAGGAAAATAACCACTACCAGGCAAAAGTTAGCAAAAGAGTGAGTGTTAAAACATCTCTAATGTAACATCATACTAACATCAGAGAGGTATATACTAACATAAAAATATTCATTTAAAAATAAGTAACATAAAAATATTTTAAAAGAATTGTACTACAAATCTTTAAAAACTGTACTAAGTTATGCTAGGTTAAATCTATATCGAGAATTTTGTACTATGAAACATACCCTATCGATAGGGCATCTTAAACGTTAGATTTTTATATTAAAAAAAGTTGTTTTGAATAGTTTTTTATTTTTATGTGATTTTGGTAAGATTAATGTTAAAAAATATTCAATATCGATAAGATACGATCCTACGATTTTTTTCTTTTTAATACTTTGCATTCTAAGGATCTTAAAAAACCATACCCTATGGTTTAGATTTTATCACATTTATACTTTAAACTTTAAATTATGCTTCATTCTTACCTTTCCTCACTCAACAATCATTTTAACCATAAAAAAGGTTTAATTGCTCTTAATAAAATAAAAAAGAACTAGGAAGAAAGGTTTAAACATGAAATTAAAATGTGAAGATATAAATGATATGTAGTCCAAAACATAAGGTTTTAAAAACATATCACAATAACTTATGAGTAATATAAGTAAAGTTGTTTATTTTTAACTAGTGTTCGTGATTTGTGAATAAGAGCTCTTAGAAAGTTTCAGATTCTCACCAACAGAGTATCACTCTTAATCTCTCAATTGATCTAAATAACTTATGAGACTCACTCCCTATTTATAGAGGTTGGGTCTAGGGTCAGTCCTTATCAAATAAGGTCTCAAAAATTCGAATCAGAATCAAATTCGGATTAATATCGGATGAAATTCGCATATAAACATGTGATTTTTTTACTTCGCGTATAGGTACGCCAATCTGCCTAACCTGTAGGCCAAACTTCCCCATCAGCAGGCCAAACTTAAGGATCGGCATGCTGAACTGTCGAAAAAAAAAATCTCAGCAAATCTTTTATTTTTCACCCGAGATTCTATAGGATAAAGCCTCAGTTTTAACTCAAATAACCCAACAGAGGAGTTATCTAATTAAAACAACTTTATCTAGATAATCTCTAGGAAAATAAATAGATTCCTAATAATTCTACAAGTTTATCTTGATTTAATTTATCCAAAATTAAAGCAACTGATAAACAGACAAGAATTATCCGATCCTAATAATTCAACAAGTTTATCTTGAATTAATTTTATCGCAAAATTAATTCAACTGATAAACAGACATGAATTATTTGATTCTTTCGAATTTCAACCAATGTAATAAATCTGACATAAGTCACCAATTATTGGAAAAGCATGCCATATCAATATAGGATTTTGTGAGCTAGCAAAGGGGACCAAATAGACCTATATAGTTCAAGATCCCGATGATTATGAAACCCAATATCCTAGATATATATTTCATAATTATCAACTCCAACGCTACTCTACTAAAAGCTTGGAGCTGCACTCTCGAACTCTATAGAATTACGAAACCCGTATAGCTAAGTCTCCATGACATATCATAGTATATCGTATCCCCGTAGGATTATCCATGATCAGCTTAAGGACAAGTACTGTCTTACCTTCCTGATTATTTTTATCGTACGTTCCATTATCTTACCATCTAAAGACGGTATACCATTCAGTTACACCTATGTATCCAAATGGTTGAGCACTCCAGTTTTTTAATTACAGGATAACGCATATAAGAGGATATCACTACTCCTAAAGATGAGCTATGTATTCCATATCTATGAATAATAGGTCTACGCTATCAAGAGTCATGCCTCCAATGTACCGGCATGCATACCACTATTAAAATGTACGTGTTACCATTTGGTGCATCAAAAGACACAAGTCAAGATAACGGGCTCATTATTCGTCTTAAGATTAAGATACAATGCAAATGATTGTCTAAAGTGAATCAATTTGCCAAGACAGAATTATTAATCCAAATTAATTCACTTTATGTCCCAATCCAACACATCGTCACCTATAACAACATGCCAATATTTCTATTCACGGAGTCCACCTCTGATAGCCAAGACATACCATCTCCCAATAGGAATTGAAACACCCGTTATTTTAACGGGTATGATTTTGTAAAAATCATATGAATAAAATATTACTTTAGCATTTTTTTTACTAAGTCTCCGCAGTAAATATTTTAAATCTACCTATCACCCATTTCTACCAACCTTGTCCCGCTGCATTAATGCTTAATTAAGTAGCCTCAACTACTTACAGACATAGAATTAATTCACTTCAACTACCAAAAGACATTGATATATTTTCTCAACCACCTTTTTAATGCTTCATTCATCTTCTTCTACAACTTGCCCCATTTGTCCTCTCAATTATGTTGACATTATTTGCTAAAAGTCTCCATGGGAGACATGATAATATTTTCTTTTAATGCTCATTTAATTCTCTCCTGCTCCTCAATTATCTTGATGCCTATTTATTCAACCATCACCACTCTTTTCTCTAGTTTCTTATTCTCTCCTTTCTCACTTCAAATTTT
>CAMOHE010053169.1:0-15252 GCA_946598075.1 Artocarpus hirsutus | reverse complement strand
TACCAAAACTTCATCCAAAACCGAATCATACATATAATTCATGAATACCGTAGCACATTCTACGATTAATTCAACCAAAATTTTAAGAAAAATTTTCTCAATAATTCAACATGAAACCGCTCTGATGCCACTTGATAGAACCAAATCCAGACAGGATCGTTCATGTCAAATTATTGAGAAGAATTATACCAAATTGCGGAAGCGTACCTGAATTCATGATCTTGGATTGTTGTGGGTTATTGCCTTCCAATCCAATACGTACTCCTTATTATTTTCTAAGAAGATGGGATTTCAAAGAAAACAGGAAGAATGAAACGTACGTCTGAATTGGGGACCATAACCAGAATAAATAACTTTTGTTATTTTAGTGTATTTCCAGTTTTGCCCATCATAAAATCTGAAAATTACAAATTGGTATCTACACATATAATATTTATAAAATAACCCATACATTATTTTTAATACCCAATAAAGCCTTTTAACTTTATCTTAATTATATCACTTTAATTTAGGCTTGACTTTAAGATAGCATTAAATAACACATTTAATTACATATGTGTGCCCACATGAAAAATTATTTTCTAACAAACATATGATGCTTAGTAATATGATATATTTAGAAATAAATAAAGTGAATTTTTTATTTTATTTGTGTGTAAGTATTTTGATACTTTATGAATATTATTAAAATTTTGTAATTATCTATATGACTTTAAATATTGTATATAAGTGTTATATACAAAATAATAATATTTAAGGATGAAAATGAAAATGGTTAACAGCATATAATTAATTATTCAATTAAAGTATGAAATCTTTAATTGAGCGTTACTAGTGTATGTCATGTCTATTAAGAATAGTACAGTCTTATTCAACTATTAATATAGTGAGTCATTAAAAGAGTGTATTGTACATAATAAGATTATGTAAAACAAAGACCTGATATGACATAAATAACTAACAATTTTCATTAAATATCGCAAGTACTAATCACATTAGCCAATGGTCATATATAAGATGATCTTAATTTTGAGTTATTAACAGACTCCTATTTATAAAATTATGTCTTTTTGATTTACTTAGTACAAATTCAAATATCTAATCTTATCGCTTGTATTTTAGAGGAATAACTGAGAATGTTAACATTACAAGATCAAATCCATTCTTGCTCTAAAGAGAAGCGAAGAAATTATTCGCTTTAGTATTGATTCAGGTCTTGAATAATATGAGTACTCAATTCATGATTAAGTTCATAAATTTATTATTAATTAGAGAATCAATGGCACTCAACTATAAAGAAGTAATTAGATAGGTTAATTGATTTTAACTAGCTCTAATAATGAATTATTAATAGAGAATCAATTTATATACAATGATTATATCAAATGGACGACTCTAAAAAATGAAGAATTATATCTATAACTTCAAGAGTGTCTAAAAAATGAGTAATTATATCTATAATTTTAAAAGTGTAATTCTAAGTATTTAGGAGAGTTACATTGAAATTAATAAAAGAGCAATATGTTAGAGTTTAATTAATATAGTGGTTTTATTAGAGCTTGAAATTACGAGTCCATTAGTCCTTCACCAACCTTATAAACTGTTAATTTTAGAAGACACACAGTAATGAGGGAAAGTCCCTTATGCACTCCAAAGCTTGTTTACCAAATTTTCATATTTAGAATTTCTATTTTTGGATAAATGTGATTTAATTCAATTATATAAAGTTAAATTTGAAAACAAATGAGATTGGTCAATAAGCAGATTTTCTCTCTCATAATTTGTTAGATTGATTTTACCCATAGATAAAGTATATATGTGGGTAGCGCCACATGCAGATAAGGAAAGAGAATATTTTCTCTTTTATTTTAATTATATTTTTTGTATTTAAAATTAAAATAAAGAAAGCTTTTATAATTAATTTGGTCTCTCATTCTCTATAAATAGAGACTTCCAGTAACACCCCGAAGTTAATTAAATAGAATTAGAATGTTAAATGGTAAATTAGTGTGCCATGATAAGTGTTTTAAACTTAATTTGATTACTTTGTGGAAACCTTGTGTTAATTACTTTTTGATGATTTTTAATTGTTCTAAATTGTTTTTGATAATAAAAGAGCAATATGTTAGAGTTTAATTAATATAGTGGTTTTATTGGAGCTTGAAATTACAAGTCCATTAATCCCTCACCAACCTTATAAACTGTTAATTTTAGAAGACACACAGTAATGAGGGAAAGTCCCTTATGCACTCCAAAGCTTGTTTACCAAATTTTCATATTTAGAATTTCTATTTTTGGATAAATGTGATTTAATTCAATTATATAAAGTTAAATTTGAAAACAAATGAGATTGGTCAATAAGCAGATTTTCTCTCTCATAATTTGTTAGATTGATTTTACCCATAGATAAAGTATATATGTGGGTAGCGCCACATGCAGATAAGGAAAGAGAATATTTTCTCTTTTATTTTAATTATATTTTTTGTATTTAAAATTAAAATAAAGAAAGTTTTTATAATTAATTTGGTCTCTCATTCTCTATAAATAGAGACTTCCTCTATTCATTCTAGACACAATTTGAGAGCCTTGGTCAGACTAAAAAACTCAGCCTGATAGCCCAGTGTAGGCAGGGCATGTAGAGAGAAAAAGAGAAGAAGATGTGTTTTTCATCCTAAAGCTTGTTTTGCTCATGCGTTGAAATTAACAGATGACTAAACTAAAAAAAGTGATCATTGGAAACCTTTAATTTTGTTTACGCCCACTCATTCGTCCATCCATTGTCAAGGACTAGTCAAGGAAGACTATAGTTTTGAATAGAGAATGTCCCTTTCTGGTAGAAGAATTTTGGTCATTGGTCTGCATTCGGGTAAGCAAAGGTTTATGCACACACACATATATATATATATGGCATTAAATTAATATAATCTATAGTAAGTTTTACAAAAGTTAAAAAAAAAAATTTATATATACATTCCATGGGATAACCACGTTTCCGCTATTTTCATAAAAATCATTTTCCAAAACTAACATGTTAGGTGTAATTTACTCCCTGTGACGAAAGAACTTATCTCTCCCACCTCAAAGATTTTCTACGCATAAGTTACGATTAGATCTCCCCTACACCTAAGAGATCTCCTCTAGTGAAGAGATCCAAAGCTAGTGCTTTTTTTTTCTTTTTTTGAGAAAGAAAAATAATTGGCCTTGTTTTATGTTTCCTTTTGTGATTTTTTTGGGACAAAAAAATGCTCTTGTGTTTTTGTGTTTTGATAAGAACTCTAGTAAGAAAAACTATGATGGCATAATTGGCAAATTGATCGATATTTTTAGTAGCATAAATTGTACTCATATACGTTAAAGTCATCTTCTTTTGTATGTTGCATCTTAAATTATTAATTTTGATATTCAGGACCTAAACTTTATGATTCTTGGTAATATAGATCACTAAATAACTGATATTTTGGACCTGAATTTTATGATTCTTGGTAATGTAATCCAATAAATAACTGACGTTAACAAAAGAACAATAATTAGCGTTCAAAATGCCATATTTTATCAAGTTCAAAGTGTAAATATCCAACCAAAAAAAAAGAAGTTGCGAGTCCAGTTGCGTAAAAATCATGGACGATTTCTATATATTAATTGACATCCTCTAGCTATTGGACTATAATTGTTGCAAATTTTAAAATTTAAGGTGCTATTTAATAAAATTGAGAATATGAGTTCCAAGTTGCCAAATACTAAGGGTATATTTGGGTGCAAGAGAGATGGAAAGAGGTAAGGATATATAGGTTATGAGAGAATGAGAGTATGAAGAAAGGGAAGGATTTTAAATGTCTTCAAAATTGTTATGGGTGATAGGAAAGAAAGATTATGGTTATTCTTCCTTCTGTTTGGTATTAGTAGCAGAAAGTAAAAGGTTTAATTATTATTTCTAAAGTACTATGTTGCCCTTTGTTCATAAATAGAAATAAAAAGGCTCCAATTGACGGTGTTTAAACTTGTAATTTTTCAAATGTGACTTTTGGCTCTATCACCGATTCGTCAAAAATAGGGAGGATTGTTTTTGGTGGGTTTGGGTGAAATTAAAGTCCTCAAGAGATTCCACTTTACTCAATCCACCTAGCCAACAAGAGAAAAGCTCCCCCTTCATCCTTCTTTCCTTCTATGATACTTAAAATTATCATGATAAAATATATGTGCTCAAGGAGGATATTGGTCTTAATATGTACTATCGTAAGAAGTATATTTGATATATTAAATATGGTGGCATGATTCTTTGTCCGGTCTTGTTTTTTAAAAGGAATATTATTATTTTAGTATCATATATTTGACGTAACATCATCTTCACATCTTATTGTTTGGAAATTATTAAACAGTATCTCGTAATTTTTAAAAATATTATTTGGTATCCTAACATGTCTTTTAGGACATAAAATGTCATACATTTCTCTTTTATTAAAAAAGGAAAAACCCAAATTAATTTCATGACACAATTAAAAAACAAAAAGAAAAAAAATAAATTAGATGAAGAACTCACATATCTCATTTTATTTGATGAGCTTTATTTAATTTTTTTTGTTTTAGTTTTCTTTAGTAATTTACAATTTTAATTTGAGATTACTAAAAAAGGATAAATCCAATATTTAACATCCCAAAAAACATGTTAGAGGTATAATAATGATTTTTTTGAATGCTACGAGGTATTTTTATATTTTTTAAATGACAAGATACTAAAATGACATCACATCAAAACACAAAATTCCAAAATCATAGAAATCATTTTTAAAATCAAATTACCAGTTTAAGGCATGAGTTACTTACACTTGTCATGATCATTCACTATTGAGTAGTCCCCTCAAAACGTAGATCCTAATAATTTTTTTTCTCTAAATAACTTATGCTAGTTCTTCTTTTTCTTTATCTTTTTATTGGGTTATTAACATTAATGGCCCCTAAACTTTAGGATCTCTATCACTATATCTCTTGAACTTTAAAAATTACTACTTTACCCCCTGAATTTTTAAAACCCCTCACTTTGTCTCCTAAATTTTAATAATTACTATTTTATCATTGAACTTTTAAAGCTCCTTATTTTGCATAGGGCCGGTAATTTCGGACACACACGATGACATGATACAAAAATGATACAAGATAAACGGGTTTGAACCTCACGTTTATTAATTGTGCCATAAATAGGTTGGCACGAATAACACAAAAATAAACGGGCTGGATTTATGCTAGCACGCTAAACATGCCTTAACATGTTTAATTAAATGGGCCGTAAACGTGTTGACATGGCACGACATGACCTGTCTATTTATAACACATTTAAACTTAAAAATAAAAATATTTAAAATATTTATAGTAGGTTAGTATTAATTAGATATTGTGTTTTTATTAATGTTCTTTATTGGTTTTTTTAAAAAAAATTAATTTTTTTTTTATTTTTTTAATTTTTTTAAATTTTTAGTTAATTGGGTCATAAACGTGTCATATGTGTATTGTTATCATGTCAACCCATCACGGCACGTTTAATAACTGTGTCGTGCCGTGTTACATGTGACATAGGCATGTCGTGTTTGTGTTTACATTTCTAGCACGTTTATTAATCGTGCCGTGTTCGTGTTTGAGCTAAATGTGTCATGCTATAAACGTACCGACACGAACACGATTATTTCCACCTCTAATTTTGCCTCATATTTTTCGATTCTCCATTTAAATAGACAGAATTACCCAAGTCATTTACACATAGATCATTTGAAAGGACAAAAATGAGTTTTATTTTATATTTACACTCTTATTTAACACTTTTTATTCGCTCTCACTTAAGAAGGTTTGTATGTACATTTCTTCTTAATATTGTTTGCCAATATCTCCTCATCTTTAATGTGTAACTCATCTACTTTAGTATTCGAATTCAGATATCGACAAACAATATTGATTTATTAAATGAGTTACGTATTAAAAATAAAAAAAATTGTGTAGCTAAACCTTTCCTATATGAGAGTTTAACTAGAAAAAAAAAATCGTCAAGTGAGAGTATAACGTGAAACAGAACTTAAAAGTAATAAAATATCATTTTTTTTCCTTATAGGTGACCCATGTGTGAAACTATGAATCATGTGAGCTTGATTCTGTATATTTAAACTGAAAATAAGCAATATAGGAGACAAAGTGAGAAGCTTTGAAGGTTCAAGGATAAAATAGTGATTTTGAAAATTCAGAGGATAAAGTAAGGAGTTTTAAAAGTTCAAGGGGTAAAGTTGTGATTGTTAAAGTTCAAAGGGCAAAGTGAGATAGACTCTAGAGTTTATAAGCCATTAGTGTTAATAACCTTTTTTTTCTCGCTGGATAGGGAAATCTATAAATCATATTATTAGAAAGATTATAATATGTTGTTCAAATAAAAAAAAAAAAAAAAAGAAGCCAAGTGCACCATATCAATTAGGAAAACAAGTAATATTTTATGAATTAAGAACAACGCTATAGCCATGGTTCTTTGGTACCACATGTTGGCGCTTGCACCACCCTTGTACATTCTCTAGGACTCCAACGCCATGACATCCACGAGCCAGAGCCATGACACTGGTTTGTCTACATCTCAACACTACATACCAAATATCCCAACACTGTAGCACTGAGAACCTAGAGCTGCAACGCTAGTTCAATATATTGCAGCATATGTTGTCCATAAAGTTGAACGCTGCGAAGCCAAAAGATTGAAGCCGCGGTACTAGCCCATGTTTTCCTGTTTTTGAATATGAGTGTTATTGTGTTGTTTCGAACCGTTGTATTAAATAGCTTTATTCTTTCATTTGAAGTTGACTATCTGTTATCAACACACAAGCTTGTTGTAACAATTGTATTGTTTTATTAAAATACTTATTTACATAAGTCACAACAGTTGCACGTGTTCAGGGATAGACATGTTTAGTTCTTTAACAACATTATAGAATTTATTAGTTTTATATCTTGTTTTGGAATTCAATAATATTGTTGGTTATTGAATTCAGGGTTTGTTGATCTTGGGAATAATTTTTTGTTGAAACTATCATATTAGGGGCAAATAAAACCTTAAGAGCCCATTTGATACGTAGGATTAGATAGGACTAAAAGGTTAGAATTGGATTGGATTGGACTAGATTGGATAGTAGTAAATCATGTCCTATGTTTGGCAATACTTGGGATTAAACACTTGGAAAATCAATTTTTTATACAACAATATATATTTTTAAACTGAAAAAACTAGTAGTTCTCTTAAAAAATACTAACCCTATTATTACATTTTTCAATTATACAACATTTAAAACTAGTAGAAAAAAATAACTCTTTTTTTCCTAATCAGGTTTCTTTTTTTATTTATGTTTTTTCTTTTCTTCTTTTCTGCTTGTTATTTCTTTCTTCTTTGACTGGTCATAGAAACTGTGGCATGGGTTCAAGGGCAACGGAGTTTTGGTGTGGGGGTTGCAAGTGACGATGATTCAAAGTTAGGTATCGTGAGCGACGAAGATTCGAGGGCTAGTGTTTGCATGCGACAACGATCTAGGGGTTGGGGTTTCACGAGCAATAACGACCCGAGGTTGGGATTGCTAGGAATGGTGACATGGGTATTGGTGTTAGGGGTGGGATAGCAGGTGACAACGATTTGGGGGTGGAGATCACACAAGAAGGACTACGAGACTATACATGATGGTGGCTAGTTGCATCAGCCATGGGGGTGGGTCAGCAATGATCGTAGTGTTTTGGGTTGGCGGTAGGCGACAGGGTCCTAAAGGACTGATCAAATATTAAATCCTTGCTGAGTTATAGTAGTAGTTATTGAGTAAAGCATTGAGCAAGAGCCGTTCCCATATGAGAACTAGGTCTAATTAATTAGTTATCAAATGTAAAATCCTAAATTAAACTAAAAACAAAGAGCATGGGGGTTTAAATTTGTAACTAAATTAATAACTTGAAACAAAAATAAATAAATGAAATATTATAAAATGATTATAATTAAAATAGATTATAGAATCATTCACTACCACTAAACACTAATTAAGCAGATAATTATAAAATTTATTTTTAAATTTTCCATTGAGACTAATAACCATAGATAGTGAGAAGCTCTACTACCCCAGTCCCTTCTTACAATATGATTTAATAAGACAAGTGCCCTTTAAACCTCTTTCCATAAGCAGCTTAGGAAGAAGCTCGCTAAGTTCAACCTAATAAAAGCATTACACTAAGAAAGATAGGTTAATCTAGACAACAAATACATAAAAGCAGGGTTCATTCAACCTATGTTGTATTTCACATCATAATCAGACAAAAACCTCGCCGTAATTGTATGTCATAATTTGCTATTAATGGCTAAATTACAGGATAATTATGGATCAATCATTCTAACCTAGCATTAGACAATTCTCAAGTCAACTCTAGTTGTACACCTAAATATAAAAATTAAATAATCATGAACATGAAATTATGGTGAAACAAAACAATCTCAAATGGGAAATCCAGAAATTATTCATACAATTTTTACATAATTAAGTTTAAGGTTTAAAAATAACCCATAACCAAAAAACAAACTAAATTAACATAATTACAAATGAAAAGAGAGAAAGAGTAAGAGAAAAAAAGAGATTTGGAGTCGGAAAGCCGCCGCTTACACTAGAGCTCTCTCCCATGGCCTTTCTCCTCTTCTTCTTATTAGGTATCCCCTAAATTTGGAAGCCAAAAACTGAGTTTTTGGCCTCTCTAAATGTTAGTGATGTGCCCTAGGCTAATTATGTAATGACCATATTTTGATTTCGTTACATTTGCATTTTATTAATAAATAGGCATTTTTGTTATTTTTTTAATTCTATGAATAGTTAATTTTGCCTAAGGTCATCAAGTATGTGACTTGATAGTATAACTCTTAAGTGAAAATTGAATTCAATTTTAAATTATCCCTAGTCGGTCATTATTATTGGGATAATAATGAATGAAGACTAGTATGAAGTTTAACTGATGATTATGTTTTACTAATCGTGTGTATAAGATAGTAAGTCAACTCATAGATACAAATTTAAGAAATGATATATTGAATTGACCTGCTATAAGAATATTATATGGATAATTATCATAAGTGATTTTCATCATAATAATATTATCCTAGTCCTCTGACCTGAAATCACCATTGTTTCCTATATGACAAGTTTTATATTTTGACATATTCTAATATTATCTTTAACAAGATAATAGAACGGATAGTTGTTAGATATAGATTGAATCATGTGAGGAATATGAGTGATTAAGAAGGAATTTGTCCCTCATTTATTGTGAGAAAGATATTTATGGGCCCCTGGATAAGTTAGACTAAAGAAAAATGTATGGCTATATTAGAATGAATTGATAATGGCTATCAATATCAGTCTACTTAAGATCGAGTAATAATATGATTGAATAGTATAAGGATGACATAAACCATGCCTTATGTTCAATCAAGGTATCTAGTGACAAAAGGACTTTGATATTTATTGTGGATTAGGTTATATCAGATTATTGACATTTACATAACTTGGTTGATCATAATGTCTTGCTAGAGGCCGCTTATGATTTGTGGGCCAAAAATAGAATTTCAAGCCCACTACCAACGTTATGTGAACCTACAAGGTCGTATACTTAAAACAGACCAAAAATGAATTTTGGGTTTATTGTGTCTAGGTTCAATGAACCTAATAATGTCTAGATTCGATGTATTAAATATGTCTAGGTTCATTAAATCTGACATTGTTTAGATTCTATGAATTATATTTAAATTACATTTTACCCTAGTTAAAATCTGACTCTATCTCGAATCAAGATATATATATATATATATATATATATCTGTTTTAGGGGTTTTGGCCGAATTAGATGAGAAAAGGCGTTCTCTTATTCTAAAAGGCGAAAACATTAAAACCCTAAAATTAAAAAGAGTCATTTAATGTAAGGAAATGGTGCTAGCACACCAATTCAATTTTTAAAAGAGTCTGTTCGTGTGGATACCTATAGAGGGCATTGCTCTAAGTAACAATGTCTAAATCCGATCCTGAATACAAAAAGCTCGAGTAAGGGTGTCATTGGAGTGAACCTACTCTCTTCCTTCTAGAAATCTTGCCCCTTTTGTCATCTTGGTAAGATTCTATGACTTTCTTATCAATCTAATCAAATTGCATGGATCCTGCGAGGGTTTTGTGGGAATTAATTTTGATTTTCTGCTGCTTATTTGAATCACAAAATCCAACAAAACCCAACAATGTCTTCATCTTATCTACAATGATGCTTATATTCTTCTAGGGTTTCACACAATAAAAATGTCATTTTAGGGCTCAAAATTAGCCAAAAACATGTGGCATAGCCCAGCAAAGTTGATCGAGCAAGTAAACACTCAAAAACTTTACAAAACGAACATTAAAATTAAAATCAAAGGGAAATAAATGTGGCAAACATCATAGGCTCTCCCTTTGGTGCAAATCTCCACTACACTAAAGGCACCACTTGAAATCAAATGACTTTCAATACTAGTTGTAACGGGGTCAAGAGGTAGAGGCTTAAGAAAGAAAGATATGGGCAATGCAATGGTCCTAAAGACTTCATGGAATTAAAGACATCTTGGAAATCAAAAAATTCCCGAGACACTTCTAAAAGCCCAAAGAAGTAATTACAAAGGCAAAATCTATTAGCATTGGACCTCAACTTCAATCAAAATCTAACCTTGCGCAAACCAAAATTATAACGGAATAGCTCACAACATTTATTTTTTGATTTATTTTTATTTCTTTTTTCTTTTCCTTTTTCTTTTTGTTTTTTTTTAATTTTGTGAGCTACTCATATAAAATTTCCCTTTCTTTGCTCTCAATTTGTACTCTCCCCCATACTTATTCTCTATTCCTAACCCAATCTCTCACAAAATTCTCCTACGCTTGAATTGACTCTCTGTAGAGTTCTAATCCATCTTTAGAACAAGGGCAACGATAAAGCACAATTAGGCTTAGTAAAAAAATTTGGTTAGCCAAATGAATTGGTTTATATGAAAGCTCCAATGGCTTACTAAGGAGGATGTTATCCCAAAATTGACTCTATTTTTTAGATTTTATTTGCTTCTATTTTTAGATTTCTTTATCCACATTTTTCAAGATATACCTTTTCTAAATAAGAAAGAGGTGAAAATTAAACTCTTAAATGTTAAAGACGTGTTAATACAAAAACATAAAAAAAAAGGCAACTTACAGGAATGTTCCCTAAATGTACACTTTATTAAAAATGCCCTTCAAAACCACAGATTAAAACTTCCCATTTATTAGAAATTAGAGATTTATTAAAAGACCAAGATACCCTTCCTTCCACTTGCTCATAGTGGATTTCAAAATGTAATTTGCCAAGTCCGTCCCAGTACCCGCTAGGTTCTATCATGGAACCTACTAGGTTTCATTATGGAACCTGTCGGAACTTGCCTCCGTTCATTGGCTCAGGGTATCAGATTGTAATTTGCCAGATTCTAACTTAGAACCTACTAGATGCTAATTTTTTTTTAAACACAAAAGTACTAACAGCCTCCGGTAGCTGGCGCGGGTGCTGGATTTTAACCTAATAGGCTCCACTTTTGAACCTACTAGATTCCAACATATTTTTTTTGAAACAAAGAAGCATCAACCGCCTTCAATCTTTGGCATTGGGTACTGGATTGGAATCTGGTAGGCTCCAAAGTGGAAGCTACTATATTATAACATATTTTCTTTGAAACAAAGAAGCACCAACCGCGTTTGATTGTTGGCGCGGGGTCTCAAATTGGAATCTGGTAGGTTTCAAAGTGGAATCTACTAGACTCCAACATATTTTCTTTTATCAATGTGAATAAACCACTAAAACATCACAATATTAACTAAAAAACAAAGCACTAAACAAACACTTAGAACTGAATTATAAAAAAACAACTTCGAGACAACTTGCTTGAACAATCAAATTGACAATATAACAATCAACAATAACTCATATGTATAAACAAAATTTATTTTGATGAATAAAAAATACCTTTCTATATAATTCCAATATTTAAAACCTATTACACAGCCAATTGAATAATTCAAGGAAACATTACTGACTTGACTCAAAAAAAATTTTCAACGAATATCATATCTAACTAACCAAAAAGAAGCTAAACGAAATGTTAATTGATTTTAATCATTGAAATATGACTCTCAAGATTTAAATCAATCTTTTAATGCAGAAGCTTACGATGCGTTTGGAGCTCACCTCTAATCTGGACAAGCTCGACCTAGAAGAGATCTCTAGCAAATTTGCACTGACGATGTCATCATCATGGAAGACAACTTGGAGGAGCTAAGTCTTTCTTCGTGGTGACTAGCAACATTCTCTTCTTGATTGCGGCGGCCATGAGCTCGCACTGTAGCCAGGGGTTTTTACCTCCGACAACTCATCCTCTACTGGTGGTTCTTCAAAACCAAATATTGTAAACTTGCAGATGTCTAGAGAAGACACTGAACCTCGTGATGTTAATCTCCTTCACCAGATTTCTATCATCGCTGCTCCACCATAGATCTCAAGATGAAGCTTTCTTGCAACACGGGAGAAAATAACATGCACCATTGGATCATCCTTAGGCATCACACTTGGAGGAGAAAGAGGATTTAGATGAGAAAGAGTAGGAAAGGTGGAGAGAAAGAGAAGAGAGAGAGAAGATGCTGAGGAGAGAGATAGTGTGTAGCCGAGAGAAGGAGAGGAGAAAGAGAAAGGCAGGAGCCAAAAATAAATGTGTAATTAGGGTTGTTGATTTTTGTGAGTGAATTATAAAGGGCAAAACAGTAAATATGTAATTTGTATTTTAAAAAATAAAATAGGAAAGAGGCAGTTTTGAAAAGACAAAAGTGACAAAGTAGTTTTAATAAGTGATGCCATTTAGAGTGCATTCTATGTAAATTTCTCAAAAAGAAATGTTAAAGACATGTTTTCTTATCACGCCCCGGAGTATGGAAGGTGACGTGGTGGTTTAATTAAGTTAATTAAGTAAAGATTTAGTTAAAAGAGGGTTTAGATATAAATTTATGATTAAAAGTGATAATTTTAAAACCATTTGAATGGAAGAAATTAAGGAAATAAAATAAATCATCATAATAATTAAGCAAATAAAAAGAATATTAAAATAGATAAGTATGGGGTGGAATGCGTATGGGTCCCACTGGCCCACATATTGTGCACACACATGTAGTACTGACAATATTATGATACAACTACAGTCCAAAATAAAAGAGAAGTTAAAAATCTTACATGCCTTGAATTGTAATTTAACCTACCGAATTCTTCTACTGGTCGTAAGTCCGGTCGGCGGACTCTTCTCCAATCCTATGCTGATATCCACCTAGGGTTAAGATTTTAAAACAAATAAAAATGTGAGCGAAAGGCTCAGTAGGACTGTGTTTGAAAATTATCCAACTTTAAAAGAAGTTTCGTAAATCAGATAAATACATAGAAAATGGACTAGAACAATTAAACAAATAAATAATTAAATGAGAATTTAATAAAAATATGATCTTACCAAAACAATTTAGATAGGCCAACAAGAAAGAATACCATTTTCTTTTTCCTGGGCAAACCATATATAAATCTCCACCGTAGTGGCCCAGCTGGGTTTCGAAACCTGCCCCCAAGGTCGTTCACTACACGACTCGATCTCTAATATGGCATCATGCCCTCAAATATATATATATATATATATGCATATATATCTCTTTGATTCATAAAATCTCTTCTTTACCAGATATAATCATTTATATTCATTATGGGGTACATTATGAAAATTTCTCAATCAACTGCTTCTAAAGATATTCAAATAGAATCATTTTCCAATCTATCATTGAAAACATTTGATAAAAATTAATTTTTGGCTTAAATCATTTTGGAAATAGGGCTACCAAAGAAGAGGGGTAGAAGTCCTACCTCAATACTCGTGTCGGTGTCCCACACCGTAATCTCGGTTCGCTATACGTTAGCTCCGTGGATCCACGCACAATCCTAAATGCATAGTAACTTAGTCCATTAGTATCTAACCCGAGGTATCTTATGATACTAAATCATCTCATGGTGTCCTAGTGTGCCATTTAGGTTTATGAAATCATTATATAAAGTTGAAATTTAAATCAGGATCCAAAACAGTTAAAACGGGTGAAAATCACAAAATTTTTTCTTGCTCGGTCGGCCTGCCGGTTTCCCCTGGTTCGGCCTGCCGAACTGCACAGTTCGGCCTGCCGGAAGAACAGGTCCGGTTGGTCGAACATCTCCAGGTTTGGCCTGCCGGTCAGATGAATCCGGCCTACCGATCCTTTGAATCCGGCCTGCCGAACACGAAGTTCGGCCTGCCGATCTAGGAAATTCTAGAAATTTCCACACATGGGTTCTCGACTTCCCGAATCCAAATTCCCAAATCTCACTTGTTTTCTCAGTTCTCAGGCATGGATAATCATTATAAGCAAACACTTTTTAATGGATTAAAACAAGTTTTAAACAAGATTTTCTCAAAAATTCCGAAAATAGAAAAATAAAGGAAAAAATAAAAAATCTTGATTCTAATCCGTTTTTGATGAAATTAAGTTTACATTCTAGCTAATATAAGTCCATCTAACTCAGATCGAAGCTTTTCTAGACTTAGAAACTCTTAAATTTCAAAATGCAAGAAAATTTAAAAAATTAAAAAAGTTTAAAAATTTTGAAAACTAACCTTAAATCGAAGCTTGAATCGAGTTTATGGTTGCTCAATCGCGTTCTCGAGCCTTCAATCCACAATCCCAAACCTTGAAATCGAATTTTGTTTCAAAAATTTTAGAGAGAGAATGAGAGAGAGTGAGGGTAACCGAGAGAGAGAGACGAGAGAAAGAGGAGAGAGAAAATGAGAGTGAAAATGAGAGGAAGAGGGAGAAAAATGAAATAAATAGAGGAAAAGAGAGAAAATTAGTTGCACAAGGCTATGTGCAATAGAACACTGTTTTTAAATCAAATTGTTTCATTGAACATTAAATTAACAATTAAAAACAATTTAGAATAATTAAAAATCACTAAAAGAGTAAATTAACACAAAGTTTCTTAATTTTCACAAAATAATCAAATTAAGTTCAAAACACTCATCATGGCACACTAATTCACCATTTTACACTCTAATACCATTTAATCAACTTCGGGGTGTTGCAACTCTCCACCCCTAAAAGAAATTTCATCCTCAAAATTTACAAATCG
>CAMOHE010053166.1:0-19247 GCA_946598075.1 Artocarpus hirsutus | reverse complement strand
ATGATAGGATTTTCATGTGGATATCCACATGAAAATCCTATCATGGACACATGATGTACAGTAAAAGTGATTCAAACACTCGTACAACAAATTACCAAGCCGTTTCCATGTCGCCCCCCAAGTTCCGCTCACCATGGACCACGCTCGCGTCAAGGCTGACCAGAAAACGACAACATACTGTTATATACCAGCGTGATTTCATTTCTTTTTCTTTCACTCTTTTCACTTTTCCATTGTTCATTTTTAAGGTTGACAATTCGGGTTTTTGGGACAGGTTTGGGTCGAGTTGAGCCCTTATTTAAACAGCCAACACATCAATCTGAACCCGACGGGTCAAAAAAAGCTCAACTCGGACACGACCTGACGTATAAACAAGTTGAGCCGACCCGACCCGTGCAACCCGTCAATATGCTATTTTGTGCATGTTTGTGTTGACACGACACACTGACCCGCTAAACCCGAAGACCCGCAACATGATAGACCCAACAATAAGCTTACAAAATAAACAATAACCCAACAAAATAAAACCATCAAAAAAGTTAACAAAACTTTGTATAAGTTTAACAAAAACAAATATGTTAGAAATTAGAATCATGTCAAGTTAGAAATACAACAAATGTTAGACTAATTTGACACATTAAAATTAATTTCAGGTTATATGGGTTGCATTAAGGTCACACGAGTTTAATTTAAGTTACACTGGTTGATTAATAACTTTCAGGTCAATTTTTGAGTAAACATAATTTCAACATGTTTTTGGCAGATTATTTTGGGTTGATTTCGTGTTAATTCGGGTCGGCCTGAACCCAACCCCTTTTTTGTGCAGGTCAGATGGGTTCGACCCAATTCCAACCCGAGGCCTATTTTCCCAACCCTAACCCTCATTTTTCGTGTCGAGTTCGTGTCGTGTCATCTTGTTGTGACCCAAATAGCCCTATTTCATTTTTCATCTTTTTAATGCCTTTTTCACTTTTCCTTCATCTTATTTAAAATTTTATTTTTGCTCGCTATAATATTTATTTTTACAATTCTAGTTTTTCCTTTTCTTTTTTTCCTTTTTGTTTACTTTTTTTTTGCTTTTCTTTGGTCCTCCCATCTTTTTCCTTTGCATCTTTAGTACTTCATTTTTATTTTCTCTCACCATATAATACTTTACATCTTTTTTTTTAGAGCTTTTTGACTTTCTTTATTTTTATTAATTTTTTTATTTTTTTTTCTTTTTATTAAGGCTTCACTTGTTCATCATAGTCTCATACTTGAATTTTTCTTTCTGTTTAGCTCTCCCATCTTGGTGTCTTACTTTTTTCTTTTTTGTTTAACACTATTATCTATCATTATCTCTTTTAAACAATGTTTTATTTTTTCCTTTTTAATTTTTGGATATTTTATATTTTTGTTCTCTTTCTTTCTTTTTTGGGACATTACTTTTTTTTCCTTTTGTTTTTTCATTTACTTTTTTGGTGTTTTACCATAGTCTATGTATATTTTTTTCTCTTTAAACTTGATTTGTCTATCACTGTTTCTATTTGTTTAAGGGATTAACAATGTATATATTATAAACCTTAATATAGTTAGACCCTCAAAAGTTAATATTAAGCACGCCTGGTTCTAATTGATTGTTTTGTTATAACTGAAAATCTCGTTTGGCTCAATAGCGATTAGAATTGAGTCTTAATAGCTAAAATCACTTTTGATTCAAACCAACATTATGACAAACTTAACAAACATAAATTCCAACTAAAAGTTTGGTTTTAACCAATATTGATTCTAATCAATTAATTCTAATCGGACATAAAGGTTAAAACATAACAAATGTCTACCTTTAATTATTTTTGCAACTTTTTCTTTTTGAATTTAAATTTTTTCTTCTATTTACTCTTTTATTTATAATCTAACCTATAAAAAATTTAATTATCACTAAATACGTGCATTACACGTACTTAAACTAGTAGTATAAATAAAAGGAAAGTTTTCATTTTAGTACATTCTATTATATCAAAATATGAGTTTGGTCCCCTCTGTTTTAGAAAATTCTAATATTAATACCTCGACCTTTTAGGAAATCTTTTTTTAGTATCTTGGATCTTTTTTAGGAACACGAAAAGACAAAATTATATTTTTTATAAAATATTATTAGTTTGGGTGTTTGGTTGTAGGCGTAATAATTTTAAAATTTTTTTACTTAAAATTTCGGTCAATTTATTATGTTTTATAAAAAGAGTAATTTTGTCTTTTGTTTTCCAAAAAATAGCTCTAAGGTACTATAAAAACTTCTAAAAGGTTAAGGTATTAGTATGAAATTTTTTAAAATAAAGTATGCCAAAATCATATTTCGATATAACACATGGTACTAAAATAAAATTTTACCTAAACAAAATATATACTACATTATAAAAATCTCATGTGCTATGGTATTTTGGTTGTATCTTTTAGTTTCAACTGATTTTTTAAGTAAACTCGAAATCTCTCCCGAAGTCCAAGATACTATTTGGCAGTGGCAAGCATTACATGTACTAAAACTCATCCATTGGTCAGAAAAGAGTGCAACACTGTGAGTGAGTCCATCTTGATTATGAAATCCAAGTCCCTTGATTAAAGAACCATCATAAATTAAAACAACAAGCTTATTTTATTTTATTTTCACAAGGGAAGATAATTTTCTTAAAATGCAGTTGTGATTGCAAATGAGAGGTATACATCATCATCAACACAACTCCACCCTTGATGGTGAAAGACATTGCATGTCATAGCAGCATTAACACATAACCAGTGTCAGAAGCTCCAAGTTATTAATTGCATGAAGAGCTACACCTACCAACCCATCCACTTGCTCCCCGTAGGCTGAAGGCTTTGGTGTTTGGCAGCTCAATTCACCAAAAAAAAAAAAAAAAAAAAAGAAGACATACATATATATAAATAAATAAAACAATAGTCAAGTGTTCTCTATAGTTTATGAAGTATTTGATGTATTACTGATAAGGCAGTCGTAAAATTTACAAAGTCTCAAGATTAGTGCTAAGCATATCAAGTTTTTATTACCAACTCTGAAAAGTTACAATGAGAACTATGTTAGGAGCAGTATGAACAAAAATCTCAGATTGGTTAGAAATGAAGTAGATAATGGCTTAAAAGAGTTTGGACGATCATTAATAGGTCAAACGTTTAGAATGGAACCATAAAGACCCGATAAGTGGTATCAAAGTTAGATTCCAAATATAGCCAAGTGTGCATACAAGATAAACTCCAAAGAAAATCAGTCAGATATTGATGGGCCTTCATCACAATGCAGATCTCGATATAGTTGTAATTTTGTTAAAAAATGTGAAGCCTAACCTAACGCCTTACGAATTACCACCTTACGCAAAGGATTAAGGGGAAGCAAGCAAGAAACATGCCTTGTAATGCTAGCATTTGGGTGCTAGAGCGCGGAGTGGAGGAAGGCGCACGCCAGGATGCCAAATAAGGACACGGCCAGACACACATAAAAGGCAATATCCGTTGAGGAGTTTTTTGCACGACAGTGCCAGCTAAAAGGTGTAGTAGCACGTTGTTAGGTGGGACACAAAAAAGTCCTTTTTGAGGTTTTTTTGTTTCCTTTTCCTTGCAAGCTATAAATAAGACCTGATAATACTTATTTGTGTACCTCAAAAAACATAGAGAGATTAATCTAAATATAGGCGTAGTTTTTCTCTTATATAATTTTCTATTATCATAATAAATTATTCTACAATGATTAAATAGACAACTCTCACATTAAGAATAAACAATTATAAATTTTATGCATATTCTTGTTTATTTTTCATTTCATATATTTTTATTCTTAGTAAAATTAAAACATCTAATTTGTAACAAATTTTCCTCATTTGCCAGTTTGACAAAGAGGAGCAAATAGATCATCATCCTTATAGACAATGGATTGTGCTTGAGCTACTCCTAATTGGTTGACCTTTACGATGGAACCGAGGACCCAACATATTCACACACCATCCACAGGGATAAGCTTCTCAACTTCTAAACCAAGCCCCTTCTTTTTCAAACCATGAAAAGCCTTGCACTGTAGGTTAAACAAACACCGCTCATCAATACACAAACAATTGAAAACTGCAGAACAAGATGGTTTAATCGAAATAAACGTTGTAAAGAAATTTCGACAGGCAACTCATGGTGGTCCGTGTAAGCTGAAAAAATGAATCAAAGAAGCTCATTAACACTCGAGGCTCTAAATGAAAACTGCGTAGAAAGATGGTTTGATTGATTTGAGAGGAAGAGTCATACATAGATTCCTTAAATAAGAGTTCAAATGTTTTTCAAGACAACAAGGTCGTGGCCTGTTCCAACTGAGAAATAACTTAAAAGAAGCTCATTAACGCTCGATGCATAAACCATACTCTTATGCATGATCCGCGTTGGGGCCCGCCAAGTCTTCGGCTTCTTCAGCATTCTCCTTAGGCAGTTCATTTTCTTCCTTCTCACCATTTCCTTCAACTTGGGAAGCATCTTGTGAGACATCTTGTAGCTGCAGAAGGGAACAATATTTTGATCCCTCACTTTCAAGAATATGATAATACGATAGTAAGACTTTCAAGTTGAGCGAAAGGACAATCATATGGATCCAAAACATACCCCTAAGTTTCTAAGACTAGCAGTAACATCCTCTTGTTGCTGTTGAAGAGTGGTCCTCAAATCTTGGAACTCCTAGTTTCAAGGGAGAAATAAAATAAAATAATGAAGATGAAATAAATGAACATTTTGTAACGATCGCTTTGAAAAATAGAAGTTGAAAAGATTGGAGAATGGAGCACCACTTACACTTCGGAGTTGCTCTACTTCTGTGTTGAGTGATTTCTTGAGTTCTGAGAGTTCCTGCATATATGAAGAAAAACCCCCTTTATAGCTCATATATGAAGATTATCTAGTTTAGAAAGTTGTTTCACTGACTAAAACACATAAAACACTGGTATATTGACTAAACCAACGGTCCAACACAAACAAGAAACACAGAAATAAAGCAAATTCTCACGTGAGCTAAAATCACAAGATGGACGATTTTCAGTTAACCGAATTAAAAGGTAAAGCATTTGCTAGTTTCATTTGGTTGTCGTGTTAACATATAGATAATAGATATCACACACCAGAATTCAATCTGAAGTCCGAAATCCCAGTTTACGCTGAATCTGATACAGATCTTGCTGACAGAATTTAATAAAAAAATACAAAATATAACACAAACATCATTCACGACTATGAAAGTCCAGTGCCTCCTGGTTCAACCAACTATACTACAGTCATCACCCTACTCACTTCCAAAATAACAATTCTGAACAAGCCTGACAAGCTGCTTGCAGCCACTGGTGCCACAATGATAATGGCTTACCACAAGTCTAAAGCTTTTATTAAAGCATGATTATCTCTGCTTTACCCTTCAGCAAAATACAGAGCACGTACGACCCCTTTACAATCCTTCTACAACTTAAAATGCTGAAAGATGTGAATGCTGAGCACGGTGTGCGATTAAAGGCAGGAAAAAGATACTTTCACAAATATAAAACTACTTAAATCTTCAATACCAATATCATACAAAAACAAACTAACACCAAACTCTACTCTAGTAGGATACAATTAAAGCTAGCTTTTATTGTACTTGACCTACACAAACACTAGCTCGCCCACACTAGCCTGCTCTTGAATTGACTTCAAAGTCGTCGCACTTATAGGGCAAAAATGCTTCAACTACGAGCGGTAAAGATTGTGTGGCCCACATCTCATTAGTCATCTGCAAGCCAATATCTTCCAAAGGGTGAGAGATCATAACTTTTCAAACCTCAATGTTTTCAATACTCCCCCTCATCAACACTGACTTTTGTCTTGCTAAGAAACAAATTGAATTGATGTTGAAAACTTGCTCATTCAACCGTAATGTTTGCCTTAGTAAATATGCTTGTCAATTAAGAGTTAATATAACCATAGTGGAAGTCAAGTAGTCAACAGAATCATATTCACCTATTTTGTCAATGTTGAGAAGCAGAATTGAACAATACAACACAAGCACTTGAGCAGTTGCCAGATTGCATTGCACCTTGAAAGAATTTGGCAGCCACCGAAATTTCCCCTTTGGAGGAACACATTAGCCACTAGGTTTAAGGCCAGGTTCAAATGGCTTATCACTTCTCTTATCAGCCAGACAATCTAAAGACACTTGGGGCCCGTTTGATGCATTAGATAGAATATTCTTTGGATTGGATTGTATTGGAGTAAATATGATAAAATTTTAGTTAATCCAATCTCATTTGTAGTGTTGCGTTATTATAATAGGGGACTTTTATAGAAAATTTTCAAATTTTAGGTCAAATTGTAATTTTTTTAATTAGAAGAGCAAAAATATAATTATTAAAAATATTTTTGCCAAATCAAAATTATATTTTGACCCCTCATTTTTTGAAAAATTATAATTTAAGTCCAAATTTTTATAATTTTCTACAAATAGGTTTTTGAAAATTTTTACAATACACAAAGGTTATGTTTAATCTCATGCTTTAACAAGGGTTGCCTAATGTTCTTCTAAGAGAATTCAAACACAGATTAGATAAGCTCTTATCTAATCCAATCTTTTAAAGTTTTTCATTAAACAAAATATTAAAATTTAATACAATCCAATCTTTCTAATCTTACACACCAGGCATGCCCTTGAAGTAGAAGCACATTTCACTTATTAATACAAACCACTTCCTCCCATTTGAAGCACAAGGCAATCCAATAGTGTAGTGTGAAGCGCAAGTGGGGCTTCCCTGTTTTCATTCCTCCCCGCTCCGCACCCCCCCAGTATCCAACAAGTAATGTTTCATTTGGCAACATCGTTCTAATTGCTATATTGTAAGACTCTCACATGTTATAATATAAAGCAAAAATAGGCTACAATATAAAGCTGTCATATGTTACAGTAAATTTGTCCTAACTGTGTTGCAAATACACTAAAAAATTAAGTCTTACAAAAGTGTTATGAGTGTATTTTCTTTTAAGCCAATCGGGTTTGATGTCTCTATTTATACACTTTGTGCTCAACAATTAACACGTGTAGAAATTGGAAGAGAAAGTCAATAATATATAACGAACACCCAAAACACCACATTACACAATATAAGGCGATAATCATAAATGAAACAAGAACTAAATAACAACTAATAAAGCTGCACTTACATCGCGATAGACCTTCACTTGGGTATCCAGCTTTGACCTCCAACTTTGCAAATCCTAAAACAAATTGAATAATTAACAAAAAAAAAAAAAAAAAAGATACATTTTTTATTATTTTCTTTTAAAGAGGAAATATTTTGTAACCCAAATTTAAAAATTTAAAATAAGAGAAGGTTAAAATTGAAACCTGTTTCAGCGCTTGAATCCTATTAAGCAGCTCAGATCTCGATTCATTCAATTCCTTGACAACAAACAAGATCATACATTTCAGTAAATAACAATTAATCTAACAACCTTCCAAGCCATTTTTCCTTAATATTCTCAGCATGCAAAGAAAAAAAAAAGTCACAAAAATACCGCGATCTTTGAGCTAATCGGTGTCAGGTTCTCCTTCTTCTGCAAAAATCAAATGCATAAAACAATATCAGAATTTACAATGATTCTTTTAAAAACAAGAGCAAAAATCGAGGTACAAAATCACAAATAAAAAAAAGGTATATTTTGAAAACAAGAGCTTACAGATGACGAGAGTGGAGCGGAGACTGGAAGAGTTGGAGTGGAGGAATCTGTGTTGGCCATTTTCTTAATGAAAGAGTGATCTGATGAAAATTGTATTATCCGATTATCTTCTCTTTCAAAATCTAGAGAGAGAGAGGGAGAGAGAGAGAGATAGAGAATTTAAAACGGGTAATAAAATTAATAAATAGTTAACAGAGCTTTTTGAAGTGGGGTTTTGTTGTGTTGTGATCATTTAATGTCAAAATTTGAAAATTTTGAGGTTTAAGTTTGTGTTGGGGCGGGTTTTGGGAAATAATAAGGCAGTTTTGTTATCGCCAAAATTCTGGTGGGATCAGATATGGATGCAGAGCACTTTTATTTATTTTTTTTTTTTTTTGGTACTATTAGGATCTGGAAGAACCAGGATCATGTGGAGGGGACTTTTGGTAATTTGAATGGAGAAGATAGTGGTTAGAGCCACCAATGGGCCGGGCCTGAGTAATTGGGCCTTCAACAGCAGTCGAAGAATAAGAGTTACTGACACAATTGGTCTAATTATTTTTATTGAATTAAACTATGTTTTTAATTTGTAAAACTTCTACAAATGTCTCATAATGATATCATTAAAATTATTTATATGTAATTATATAGTATAATATGTAATATCATTAAAATAATTACTATATCATTAAGGATATTTTTAAGATATTTTAAATATTGTGTTAGATTGTAATTTCATAACAATAATTTAGACACATATTGTAATTTTTTCAAAGAATAATAATTATTTGGATAATGAGTTGCAACATATATTAAAAGCATTGTAATATGTGAAAGTGTTATATTATAGTTATTGTAGTAATTTTTTGTTTTTTATTGTAGCTGTTTAGAACTTTGTATTGTTTACAGTTAAAACTGATAAGTTGAACCCAATGTTTCAAACGGAGGTAAATTAGAGTGAATTAGATGGTATAGCTTTTGTGTTCTACTATTTAATCTTTCTTCGTTTAATTCATCCACTTCTTCTAACCAAAAAAGGTCAAAATACATAATACTTGTTTGCCTAACTTCAATCTAAAATTATTATGATCAATTATATCTTTATACTTTTTAGAAGTGATTTGTTTCAAACATTCTCATAGAAGTTGTAAGATTAAAAAACAATGCCATAGAGCGGTATTTTTAAAATTGACTAAATAATTTAGATGGTATGCCATTTTTTTATGATCATTATTGTGTTCTGCGACCTTTTTTTTTTTTTTCCCCCTCTCTTTGATTCATACAATTTATCCTGGTTAAAAAAACCAAAACATTTTTTGATAACACATGTTTGTCTAAGACCTAACCCAAAATACTTAGGACCAATAGTGTCTTTATATTTATTGAAAGTAGCATGTTCCAAACTTTCTTATAAAAGTGATAAAATTGCAAAATAATAGCAGAGATGGTATCCATCAAATTGAACCAAGGTCCAATAGGGAGTAAATTAGGTGGTATGCTTCTTTTATACCACTATTGTGTTCTACTGCCTTTTTTCCTTCTTTTGGTTCATGTCATCTTTCCAAGCCAAAAGGCCAAAATACTCATAAATAACACTTGTTTGTCTAACTCTAAACCAAAATACTCGTAATTAATTATGTCTTTATATCTTTTGAAAGTAATATATTTCAAACTCTTTTATAGAACTGAAAAAATTTTAAAAAATACGACAGAAAAGGTTGTATTTGTCAAATTGACCACATAAATGGGTGTTTTGGCACATGCTTTCGATTCGTCATTTTTATTTGATTTGTTATATTTCTTTTAGTACACAAGTTCAAAATGATCTTGTTTTGAACTCTATGGCTTGAATTATTGGTTCTAAACGTTATGGTTTAAATAGTAGTTTTAAACTGGCATTTGAAATGTGAAGATTTAAAACAAAAATAATGGTTTGAAAATGAGAACTAATGTTTAAAGAAAAACAAGAATGAGAATGGTTTTCGTGAGAGGAGGGGATGAGAAAATTTAGATTTTAAATGTTTAAGTTGGTTTAAAACCATATTTTTAAACTGTCTCTGTTGTTTAAAATCCACGCATCAAACAACACATAAACACATTGTTGCATTCTGTCTAATTTTTTCAAACTAATTTAGATGAAATCATAATATCATCGGTCATGTTAAAATATAGTTAAAAATTAGAATATCTTGTGATAATAAATCTGATTTTTTTAGGTAAAAAACTAAAATTATTACGAGGTATTTAGATGGTTAATGATCCTTTTATTTATTTATTTATTTATTATTATCATTATTATTATGTTTTACGTAAATGGCCGGATTTTTTTAAAATTAGAGAAATGGTTTTTTTTTTTTTTCATGCATTGTGTATTAATGAATGCAAATGATGTGTTGTTTATAGTTTATCATTTGCTAACTCGATGACATGTGTTGTCAAGAATTTATTAGTTTGTCGATGATAAGTCATTAGTAGATCAAAGATAAACAAATTTTAGTGATAAACTATAGTAATAAATGGTGCATAATGTTAATCAACTATGTATTGATATTTTCCAATGATGTATTATAGGAAAAGAAAAGACCTTTTGCCTTATTTTTTTAAAAAATTGATTATTTATTTAGTTTTTAAAAGTTTTAGCCATCTATTTAAAAAAAGTGACAAAAAAAAAAAAGATGACTTGTCTAATTTTCTCATTAATATAGTGACTAATGTGTAATCTTTCCAAAATACTTGTATAAAACCTATATTTCAATTTCTTTACGACTGTTATATTTCAATTTCATTATCATAAAGATGTCACGTTGTATAACTTTTTCACGGCGAATTAGAAGATTGTTGTCTTAGAGAATTTATATTTGCATCTATTACTTATATATATATATATATATATATATATTTGCGCGAATTAATAATAAAAGTAAAAAGGATGAAAGCTATACTTAATAGGCAGTGTTGGGTCTAATTTACATGGTTTCGTCTTGTTTTTAGATGTTTCCAAAAAGTCGAATTCAATGTATGAACATTTATAAGTCATGAAAGGCACTTGATACTCTTTAAAAATGAACAAAAAAGGAGCCAAAGGGAGTTGCAAAACAAATAAAAATCCGCAGTCTGCGGTTATTGTCGACTCCTTTATTTCTGCTCAATAATATTCATTTTTTTAAACCTCAAGTTCCAAAAATACCCTTTCGCGGCAAGCAATAGGGAGGTTCACATTGACCAAACCAATCGGACCGCTTGCAGAAAACTGGGGACGTTGTTGTAATTTCAATGGGGAGCACCAAGAAGCTAATCATTTCTGGTCTCTTTTTGGTCCATTGGTTAACAATAATTTCATTATTTATAATTATTTCCATTACTTTTTGTTTAATAAAACTATAAGCTTGGTAATTAAGCTTAAATTAATCGCGGGCCTGAGAGAATCCATGTCTTGAAACCTTCGAGACCTCTCCCTGAGCCTCCCTTGAAATTTACTGGTTGTTTGGTTGAATGGCAAGAACCACAGTTTTCTCTACAAACTCAGTTATAAATAATGTAAAACTTTGATATGTTACAATGACAATAAAAAAAATCGTTACAATTTAAAGTTCTCATATATTACAATAAAAGTTATTTTAATTAACGGTTCCCACCACCCTTACAAACACCCTATTAGTCTTACTAATGTATTATTAAAATATCACATTAACAACAATATTTATTTTTTTAAAATGTTATTATGCTATCTAAGTGGAGCTAAATATTTATCCAAGTCTTTTTAGGCCATTGGCCAAATATTGGCTATCCTTTAACACTAATATCTCCTCATATATGAAGTTTGGATTAAAAAAAAAAAAAAAAAACCTCATATATGCATTCTTTTTATTAGCCCAGCATTTTTTATTTATAATTTCAAAAAAAGTAAGAATGTGTTTAACAATACAGTTAAAACTAAAAATTAAACGATTTTACTATAACATGTGAAAGATTTATACTGTAGTATACTTTTATTTTACAATATAACATTTTTAATTATATAGTTGAAACGAAATTGCCAAACATACCTTAAAATATTATCACTAAATTTATGTGGCGTTTGGTAATGCAAGTTATAACCAAAACTTTTACTGCTACAATGTAAAGCTCTCACATACTATAATGTCTAGAAAATATATTTTTAATTACAAAGCTCTCACATACCCTAAAATATTATCACTAAATTTATGTAGTGTTTGACAATGCGAGTTATAACCAGAACTTTTACTATTATAACGTAAATCTCTCACATACTATAATGTTCATAGAATATATTTTTAATTACAAAGCTCTCACATACCCTAAAATATTATCACTAAATTTATGTAGTGTTTGGCAATGCGAGTTATATCCAAAACTTTTACTGCTACAATGTAAAGCTCTCACATACTATAATGTCTAGAAAATATATTTTTAATTACAAAACCTTCACATACTACAGTATTTTTAACCAAAACTAGTTCCAATCAATATTCTAAACACCGTGTTATTTTTAAATCTTTATCAATTAGCACTAAATACTATTACAATATTAGCATTATAAACTGACTTGGAATAAAGATTGAAGAAAAAACTTCATAATGTCCACGGTTGACAAACTTGATGCTACCCGACACTTTTATTTTTTTAAGGAATCAAATTAATGACGAGCTTAAAAAGAATACAAAATAATAATACAAACAATTACTTTCTTCATGACAAAGGAAGAAAAGAAAACCAGTTATTAATAGTATTTGCCTAGAAATTGCTAACGTACAACCAGAGCAAGCTCCTCTCTCTCTCTCCTCTCTCTCTGTCTGTCTCTCTCTCCCTCTCTCTCTCTCTCTCTAGTTTCAGAGCTTGCCAATCTCTCTCCTCTCTTTTTAGCTGAATTAAGAAAGAGAGCGAGAGCGAAGAAAAGAGACTAAAAATGAGTCAAGAAGCGTTCATATACAGCTTTGTAGCAAGAGGGACAATGATATTGGCAGAATACACAGAATTCACGGGGAATTTCCCGGCGATTGCTGCTCAGTGTCTCCAGAAGCTTCCATCTTCCAACAACAAGTTCACCTACAACTGCGACCACCACACCTTCAATTTCCTTGTCGAGGATGGCTATGGTAAGTTTCAAGTCGATTTTCCTTCTTGTTTTCTCGGGAAACAAACAGGGTGGTAGATGTTCAATTGCATGTTGAGTTCAATTGCATGTTGAGGTTGTTGGATCTGGTTTGGAACACTGAGAAATGATCTGGGTTATGCTTTGTTTTTGCCCAAAAACCCCAGAATTGATGGATTTTTTTTTTAAAAAATCTGGTCTTGTCAGCTTTTTGGAGAATTTCTTTCTACGCATATTTGTAATGGAAAAATGGAAAAAAAAAAAAAGAGTTGGACTTTATTGCCCTGAATCCCTGATTATGTCATATGAGCATAAATAAAATCTAAAATCTTAGAAGTGACCTAGTGATATGATGCAATACGGTATGTTTGGGGCTATTTGGTATTGTTTTTGAAATAAATAAAAATATTTTTATTTTAAAAAGTGAAAGTTTTTTGAGAATTGTGTTAACAGTATTTTTAAAACTTTTGTCTTGAAAAGTATACGAAAACATTTTAAAAAATTTTAAAAACAAAAACAAACGGTGCGTTTGTTGTTGTTTCAAAGAAATTAGTTGGAGAAGGTTAGGGCTTTTTTGGCATAGTTTTTTGGGAGCTGCTTTCGGCTTTACGAGTCTAAAAGACGCTTTTGAGTTTGAATGATGACCTTCAAGAAGGTCAAAGTCATAAAATGCAGCTTGTCATGAAAGTTCTTTTGAGAAATCTTTGAAATGCAGTGCTTCTATAGGATTTTGTAGATTTGAATCTAACATTTTTTTATTCAATATCATTTTACTTCTTTTCTTCTATTGTCACATTATTAAGTTCTTTAAAAAATGTAGTTCGAAATACTAACTAAAAAGCTATAGCTTTTAGTTTTCTTCTACTATCTAAGAACAAAAACAAAATCTATGTCAAACGGGCTTTAAAAATGTGAACAATTGTTTCTTTAGTTCCAGCTCTTAATGATTGGTATTTTTAACTGCTATCGTTCATGTTCACGTCTTTGGAAGTCTTATGTTAAACACTATAGTTTCAAATTTTGTTGTGACTCTATCAAGTGCTTTATGATATTTACAGCTTATTGTGTTGTTGCCAAAGAAGCTGTAAGCAAGCATATATCGATTGCGTTTTTAGAACGAATGAAGGCAGACTTTAAAAAGAGATATGGGGGCGGTAAAGCAGATACTGCAGTTGCAAAAAGTCTTAACAAGGAATTCGGGTATGTGTGTTTCTCCTTGATGTACGCTTGGGATATGCAAATTTTCGCTCTGGTTTGTTTATCACCGTGTGTCAATCTAAGCAGTTTTTAAAAATTGCAGACGAATAATGAAAGAGCACATGAAGTACATAATTGATCATGCTGAAGAGATAGAAAAGTTATTGAAAGTGAAGGCACAAGTTTCAGAAGTTAAAAGTATAATGTTAGAGAATATTGACAAGGTAATCAATTGTCTTGAAGAGAAAATATGCCTGTCTGATTGTGCACATCTTTAATGTGAGTCTTCTAGATGACATTTTTGCTGATTTGACTATCTACATCTGTGATTCTTCTACACATCTGATGTTTTTTACAATAATTTTGCTAACCATAAACATATACTTGTGACTGGTGAAGTGGCCGCAAGGAATTTATGCCTTGATCTTCGTTGTTGGTTTATTTGTCATGGATTTGGTGTGTAAATCATGTTAGACGCTATGATTTTCTCCGTGTTTTCTTTTTCTTCTTTTAACTTTTCGAACCCCCCTGATAAAAAGTAGGTCGTCTTGGTTGTTACTTGTTAAGAAGGTTGCGAACTTTATGGTAATTATAAGAATAGTCCATCATTTTAGAAACTTCAAACTTCTCCCAGCTTCTTGTGGTTCTCTGTTAATCAATTTGGATTTTCCTGTCATAATGTTGACGAGCTAAATGGCTCTAATTTTCAAAAGATTTACTTAGTTATTTGCACATTGAATGTAAGCTCGTATCACTTTTAAACTTCTCCAGTTAAACTGATATTACAATCCATGAAGTTGAAATCACTTGTTCGTAATGACAACACTTTCATTGATTCGTATTGGCCTTCCATCGATTTTCTACATCATCGAGTAAAGGTGTAGAACAAGAAGCTTTAACGTTGAATTTCAATGATGTTCTTGGCTCCATAACAACATTCTTTTCAGGCTATTGATAGAGGGGAAAACCTTACCATTCTTGTTGACAAGACTGAAGACCTGCGTTCTCAAGTAAGTTTTAGGAAAGGAAAACCATCTAAATTTTTTTCAAAGAATTCTCTGGTAGGTTATAAGGAAAGAAAATACTTTACCGGTGGTGAGCAATTTTGAACCGTCAAATCTTCATCAAGTTCCATTAGATTTTCGTACTTTTGTTCATCTGATATTATGGTGAAACACAACACTGTACCCGTAGGATATCCTTAACCTCCCTATTCTTCACCGAACTGTTGCATTTCACCCTATGTTTCTAGAAATGCCGCTCCACGTTCTGCAAATTGTGTCAAAGGTGTCCCCTACATTTTACAAATCATGTTAAAAACACCCCTATAAATCATTTTAAAAACTCACCCCCTTTGGGAAGGTTTTAATACGAGTTATAAAACATAAGGGACATGTACAATATTTCTAAAATATAGGTAGAGCACAACATGTTGAGAAATTACAAGGGATTATTTTGTTATTATACCTTTCTTTTTACTTCCTTCCCGTAATAGCTACTGATCAACTTGCTTGTTTGAAACATTCAGGCCCAACAGTACAAAAGCAAAGGGACGCAAATCAGAAGGAAGATGTGGTATCAAAACATGAAAATAAAGCTGGTTGTTTTCGGAATCTTGTTACTTCTTGTACTCATAATCTGGCTCTCTATTTGTCATGGATTTGACTGCACAAACTAGAGGTAAAGTATTGGACCAGAGAAGATCTGTTGTTTCAATATATACAAACCATGGGCTTGAACTTCATAGCTTGTGCTGAGGGGGAGAGAGAGAGAGATAGATTTCTTTCGTTCTGGTGTTTGTTATATTGAACTGTAACATATATTCTTGTTTCAAGTTTAATATAGCAGCTATTGGCTTAACATTTTTATTTTTTTGTTTTCACAAGACGAGAGTCACAGGATCAAACCCACAACCTCTCCCAAATCCCCGCCGCTTGCAAACCTCTGTGTCACTAGACCAAATAGGTTAAGTTGTCATTTGTCACTTGTAAAAGGGTTGGTTACCTGGATCAGAATACGTTGATAATAAGAAACTGTAACCTATTTGAGAATATAGTTGGAATTAAAGTTGAACCTAAAACAATATGGGAACTCAAACTTTGTTGGAGAAAACTGGTAGAAATTAAACTTTTTGGTTCAAATTATGTTCCTAAACGGGCTCTTGGTACTATATAGACAACCCTTAATCATAAGATCAATTTTAAGTGAAGTAAACTAATTAGATTAACAGTTTGTCAAGAAGCAAGTGATAAACAAAATAGTTGCTTGTTTACCATTTTGTGTATGTAGCTTTGGTTTGGGGAGGGAAAAAGGCAAGTGCAAAACACTCATGCGACAGGATACTAGAAACGACAACAAATGTCTAACCACAATAAAAATTGCAACAAGCTCGAGAATTAAAAAAAAACAACGACAAACCCAAAACACTACGTTAGAAAGAAAACGACAACAAAAGGGGAACGACAGTAATTTAGCATCGCCACAAAAAAAGAATAAAAACGACAAAACGACAAATAGAATGCCACCGACAACAAAACATAAAACGATTCCCGGTAAGGGACACAAATGAAAAATAAAAAATAAAAAATAAAAAATAAAACAACACTAAAACGTAGAAACAAAAAAAAGCGGCTGCAGTGGAATTTGACACGACAAGAAAAAATAAAACTGCTAAACGGCAGCAAATAATCGGAACGACAATGAAATAAAAAACCACATAAAAACGACGTCAGAAGAGATGAAAAACGACAACTGAAAAACTGCTAAATGACTGCTAACAATTCAAACAAGAGCAAACTCGACAAGAACAGCAAAGAAAAATGACAAGAAAATACGACTGCTATTAGGTCAAACGACAAGAACATTAATAGTGTGCTTGACTGACAATCTTATTTAAAACAAAAACTTTTAGTTGCTGTAGTGTAAAACTCACACAAATCACATTATATAGTGTCAAAAAAAAAATTGAGATGTAAAACTCTGACATACTATAAATATTTTTTAACCAAAATTAGTTCAAACTATTAGTTAAACCATACTTTTCAAATACTCATTAAGATAAGCACCTGTGATTAAAGGGAACGATTACAAAACTATAGAACGACCTGAAACGAAAAGGTCAATCGAATGCAAATAACAACGAAAATCTAAAGTGGCCAAGGAAAAGAACATGAACAGGGAAAAATAATTTAAACGGCATCTCAATGGAAAACGACAAAAATAAGGTAAAGAACGACAACAAAATAATCAAACGACATGAAAGAGAACAACAATACAAAGTTTAATGACAATATATATAAGGACTTGTTTTTTATATCCAAAAAGTGTATATTTTAATAAGAATTGATGTGTCGAGATAAGAATTTAATCTTATTAACTATTATAATTTTTTTATCAATTATGGATTTTATTATAAACTTCAGATTTATACAAATGGTTAATAGTAATAATACTCATTTGAAATATATATATATATATACACACACATAAGGATAGTAAATAATTCAAACACAATAACCGTAAGAGTGACAATAATGCAAAATGACAATTAGAAGGAAACAACATCAAGTGTAATAGACAATAATTAAATCGAACGAGAACGAAACCAGAAAAAACTACATAAAACTAAAACATCAATGAACAAAACTGCAAGCAGAATGACTGCCAGTCAGGAACGCGAACGATAACGAAAAAATAAAACATCAAAAATCTAAGAACGACAAGTGAAAGGAAAACAACAAAATCGTTAAACGGTAGTGGAAAAACTGGAATGTCAACAAGAGAATCAAAAAAAATAAAATTCTGAAATCGATAATGGAAACATAAATGTCAACAAAATGTAAAACGACGAGAAATATTTCAAACGTCAACAAATTCGTGAACAACAATTGAAATATAATACAACAACAAAACATAAATGGCCGTGTCAAATGAAAATAAATGAAAAGGACGATGGAATACGAGCGAGAACCAATGTAAAACAACTACCTAAAGAGAAAACAAACGACACCAAAAATATTAAAAACTACAATGGAAAGAGAAACGAAAAAGAAAGTAATGTTATACCTGAGTATATAAATAAAACAGCGTCAAAATAGCCAATAAAAGGTATAATATTAAAATCCTAAGACCATCTCGTATGCAAATATCAATATTAATGTTATATTTGCTACTAAAAAAGTAAAAATAACATATTTAATGTGTTATTTTATTTTGTGCTTCAATATATAATGCTATTTGAAATATTATATTTGTCTTTTGTCATAATTATCAAACCTTGAAACTTATAAAAGTAAAAATATTATACTAATTAAAAAGTGAGATTGTTGTAATTATGAAAGCAAAAAAAAAAAAAAAAAATCTATCAACAAATAAAAATCAAATGTTAAATTTGCTATATGTTAAGTTTTGTGGCAAAATATAACAAATTTAGTATTAAAAATAGTATTGCATTTGAGAGTGTTTTTCTTTTTTTTCTTTTTTCTTTTTTTACACTCATATGTCAAATGTGTCATTAGGACATTAATTTAACATCGCATTGTAAATGCTCTAAATTGAGGAAGGGTTCAATTGTGCTTCTATGTTAACGATGGCAAGCATAAAAAAAGCATGACGGCGAGGAGAGATGTATAATGAAATCGTGTTTTTATTTTTATTTATTTTTTTGAAATATACTTGTATTGTTTTTATTGATCATAAACACGAGATCTAAACATTTTTTGACGGAAAAAACTGATTTATATTAATGGCGCGAAGTGTGAAAACCATTTTTGTTCCATAAAAGAATATCAATCGTTTTTTGGCAAACATGAAAAGATGATCATTTATATTCTTTTTTTAATGTAAATGGCGACATATAAGTCTCTGAAAGTATTTGCTTTCCTTTAAACCTTTAGTCGTAATGATGTTTTAAATTTAAAAATTAAAATATGTGAAAGCTTTATATACTCTAACAATTTTTTACTTTTTATTATAGTTTAAGATTGATTGGTTAAATTTAAAGTTTCAAACACCATTTTCATTTTATGTTCAATATTTTATTAAAAAGATATATATTATCCAATAAAACATTGTTCTTTATTATGTAGACATTGCACTATCACATACGAAATGATAAAGTAGAAGTGTAGAACTACCACGAAACAAAGGATACTGTATTAGGTTTATTTCTATTATAATAATACGTTGATAATTCTGACACACTTTAGATATAGTAATTTTTTTAGTAAATTTTATTAGTAATTTTATC